>CAKNET010000130.1:0-44681 GCA_930272545.1 Sphaerostilbella broomeana | reverse complement strand
ATATTATTTGCACCGGGGCCGGTGCAGTGATTATGTAAGCCCTATTTGCACCGCCCCCGGTGCACCTATAAGGCCCCGATGTAGCCTACCTGCTGACAACGGCGGAATTGCAGCCCTGGTTATGAATCAAAACCCTGGCTGCAGTCCAGCGGGTATCAGGCGAGGACGTTCTAGAATACGTTTGCTACCAGGCACCTAGCTACCTGGGTAGGCATACCGATAATCCGCCAGAGACTTCTTGGCTATGAGGAGTAGCGGCTTGCTTAACCAGCGGCAATAAATTCCCAACAAATTAACGCCTAGTAGCGAAGGGGGAGCGTGTGGTTGGAATTGAAAGCAGCCCTGATCTTGCATTAGAGCCGCCCAATCCGCCGCCCCAAGCCCCGTGGCTTAAAACGGGTTGGGCTGGAGGGACAGACGGGAGCCTTGCCCGGCTGCTCCCTTGCACGTCCATCCCCCCCACCCCCCTCCCCGCGTCACCACCCGACGTTCCAGGGCTGTCTCTCGTGACGCTGGAGCGAGACACCACTAAGCTGGACCAGGTGGGCTCTGCCACTCCCTCGAGACAGAACCTCTCTTTTCGCGTTTCCATCACCATAACCTCCTCCTCTTCCTCCCTCCCGTTCCTCCATCACCGCCGCCACCACCAACAACAACACCACTACAGATACATCAAGACTCACGCTCTGCGGTATGCTGCCCCGACCGTGAGCGAAATAAACCTCCACCGCGTCCCAAACGCCGACATCCAACCGCTACGTCATCTGTGCTTCAACCCCCGAACGACAATCATCTCGACTACCTGGCCTGGGGAGCAGATGCGATTCCACCGCTATGCCACGCCGCTGCTTATAGGCCCCCATCTTCTCTTCTGCCTCCCTCTCTCACTCCCTCGAAGGAACAGCAACACCAACAGTGGCAATACAAGAAAACGACGCAAAGACGACCGGCCTCCCGTCTTGTGCTGACGCTATAGTAAAAGACTTCGCATAGAGAATGGATTTCTCAGACACCGGTTCTCTGCCTCTTGAACGTTCCATCTCCCAGCAAAGTGCCACCTCGTTTCGCTCCAACCGCAGCACCACAGTCCGTGCTGGCAAAGGCCGGAAGCTGTTGAGCCAAGTTAGCAGCTCTGCCAGCAGCATTGCCGCAAGCGACAAGTCTCTGATCAGTTTCCCAAGCTTCTCCCCAGAAGCATCTGGCAGCAAAAGATTTGGCACCGAGGACGAGCGACTCAAGACAGCTACTCAGCAGTCAGTGAATGAAAGTCGGGCGAAAGACCCGAATGGCAGGTCCAGTTCTATCGTTGACAGTCTGACATGGCATATTTCTCAGCGGGAAGCTCTGTTTGAAGATGCGCTACCGTCAAGGGCAGTCCCCGGCGCTCTGCACAACGCCGATGATAAGCATATCGAACGACTAGTAGCGAGGCATGGTGCCATCGGGCTGGTGAGACAAATTGCAGGGGATCTAGCCCAGCGAGATGCACAGATTTCTTCACTGCGTCGTCGAACGGATGAGCGCGAGAGGGCCCTAAGAAGAATAATACGAGAATGCGGACTATCCAATCTTGACTTGGAGACACGCCTCAGGGTAGTGGAGGCCGAATTTAGAGAAAATGGGAATTTCCAAAGGAACGGGGGCGCTCTGAGTGACCTAATGAGCGATGCTATGCAGGATACCATGGCGGAAAATGCATATGGAGAGACGGATGCAGCGGGTTCGACAGTTCGAGCGAGCAGCGTCTCCGTCAACAGCACCCAGGAGAGTGGCAAAGGTACATCCAGAGGTTGGAAGGACTACATATGGGGCACTGGTACATCCAAAAAATCCAGTCTGAACGGTGATGCCTTGAACCAGGCTACTGTGGTAAGATCACATTCTAGCTTGGACCGAAGACCAACCTTACAGGACGACCTATTCAACCCACCCGCCGACGATGGATCGATCAGAGCCTCAAGCCGAGCATCGAGCGCCCACTCGGTAAGCACATCGGAGCGGAAAGGCTCAGCCTCTCTAGCTAGTCTGGCCCTCAGATTGGTTGCCGGTGGGGTTGCAGCAAATCGCGAAGGGGAAACAAGAGGTCGTGCAGTGAGCAGCGCTGCCCGCGCTACCTCGACCAGAACGGGATCAGCGGCGAGCAACAAAACTGGCCGGTCGGCACGGGCCGTATCTGTTGCTGGCGGCCCCAAGGCATTGATGGCAATGAGAAAAGCCGCTTCCACACCATCTGCTCCAGCGAGTACCAAGACCCAGGCGCAAGAGCTGTGGGGGAACATGGTCGGAGGCTCGACCAACACATCTGTACCACGTCAGGAGAGTTACGGGCCTGTTGAAATGGATGCCATCTTGCCTCCAGAGTCACAACCTCCCACACTAACGCAGATGTATAACAACTACCCGAATAGCGAGTTTCTCACCGACCGGTTTGGCTTCATTTACGACCAAAGACGAAAGAAACGGCAGCGTGAAGCAGCTCAAATGGCACAGAGCATCCGGAATGGAGGCCGGTTAGAAATGTTGACGGCCGGCCGAACGGGAATTTCGCCAAACATGCTGGAGGACTTGCCAAGCCCGAAGTGGAGTGTTTCAAGCGACCTGCGACCAGAAAGCCCTAGCAGTTTGGAAGAGAGGGCACCTGAAGAAGGGAAGCCAAAGCGCTGGCAAGACTATCTGAAGATAGCCACATTTCCTACCGAGCTACTCAGTCATACACCAGGCATCAGCGCTACGGCCGTGGCTGTGACGGAAGGTGTAGAATCGTTGAGCAGCCCGATGCCTGGACAGCGACAATTGCGCGAGTCCAATGCTCGCTCGCCTGCAATAACCCCTACCGAATCAGGCCTTGTTCCTCTGGCAAGTACGACCACAGCCGTGGACAACGAAGCATCTCAGTCGACAGACCAGGAAGCGACGGTTGGCACACTTGTCAAGGAAGACGCAGAGCCGGTAAAACTGCTGCTGGAACAACTCAGCGATATGCACGACTCGCTGCAGAGGGACAAGACAATCCGATGGAACGATTTCCTGCGGAAAGTGAGGGCAGAACGTCGTCGTGAAGGTGAAGCAGCAGTTGCAGCCGCTGCTGCAGCCGCCGAGGCTCGGTATGAACGTCCAGCCGTCATCTTACCCGAAACTCGGGTCGCGGATGGCGAAATCATCGGTATTTCGAATCTTGGGAACAAGGGCAAAGTAGGACGTGCAAAATGGAACGAATTCAAGACTCTGGTCTTGGGTGGCATCCCCGTGGCGTATCGTGCTAAGGTCTGGTCAGAGTGCTCTGGGGCGACGGCCATGCGTGTTCCTGGATACTACGATGACCTGGTTTCCCAGAGCAGTGATAGTGATGACCCCACAGTTGTCAGCCAGATCAAGATGGACATTAACAGAACTCTGACCGACAATATCTTCTTCAGAAAAGGCCCAGGCGTGCAGAAACTATACGAGGTTTTATTGGCGTACTCGCGGAGAAACAAAGATGTGGGGTATTGCCAGGGGATGAATTTAATCGCATCTAATCTGCTTCTTATCATGCCGTCGGCCGAGGATGCGTTCTGGATCTTGGCGTCCATTGTTGAAAATATCCTCCCGCATGGCTACTACGACCACTCACTGATATCATCTCGGGCTGACCAGCAGGTCCTGCGAAAATATGTCAGGACCGTGCTACCAAAGCTGTCTGCGCACCTGGACGCGTTGTCGATTGAGCTTGAGGCTCTAACGTTCCAGTGGTTTCTATCCGTCTTCACGGACTGCTTGTGCGCGGAAGCTTTGTTCCGCGTATGGGATGTCGTCCTTTGTACCAACGACGGCAGCACATTCTTGTTTCAAGTGGCACTGGCGTTGCTGAAATTGAATGAGAGCAACCTGCTGCAATGCGGCAGTCCAGCAGGGGTTTACACTTACATCAATCACCATATGACAGAGCATGCCATTAGCATTGACGGATTGATTCAGGCAAGCGAAGGATTGAAGCGAGTGGTGCGGAGGGACGAAGTCGAGCAACGACGTGACAAGGCTATTCAGGCCGAGAAGGACATGCTGGCTGGGCGAGAGGATGTGGCCAGGAAACAAAAACAAAAAAATACGGATGCCTCAGCAGATTCTACAGCTGCTGGGGAGCGCAGCGCCGAAACACAGGAGTCAGCTGTTGCATAGCCGCCGCGACTGATGGATCTATAGACAGTGGCGTATTAACAAGCCGAGGACTGGATGGATGCGTGCGATACAGGTTCTCGTCTTGATGGCTAGAACGGTGTTAGGATAAAGGGGTCTGAGAAGAAGGATTTGAGAAGAAACGAGCATTATACCCCCTCCTTGTTGTTATTAGTATTATTTCGGTTTTCCTTTGTCGCATGCGTTCGGGTTGCTTGCGTAGATTATCAGATGAAGGATATATTTTTGTTCAGCATCATGTATTCAAAGGGCACGTGGGATGCTATTTTTAAGCCATATACCAACCAAATGTAGAAAGCGTCCATTCGTTTGTTACAGTTGCAGTTGTTTCCGTGTAAACGGCACGCAATCATGGCACAGAAAGAGAAAGAAAATCGTGGTTTCAGTGACAGGTCAGCAGAGAGTTGTTTGACAGACAGCCAAAATATAGTTTACAGACCCAGAACAGAATTATGATTTAGAAAATAGAGCGGAAGCCATTGGCGGCGTGCACAACTACAGCTTGGCGTGCTTTTCCTTTTTCCACTGGTCAACCCATACTTTTCCAAACTCTCTCCTCTCCGCTTCCATCGCTTGATCTTCATCATATCTTTTCTCCTCGGCATCTAGCCCCTGGCCTCTCAACTCGGCAATCAGATCCTTATATATTTCTGCCTTGATAGTGCCATAGACGCCCTTCTTGGGCTTCTCCAACAAGTTCCTTGCTTGGATGAACTTGAGGGCATCTTCTACGCCTGCCGGGGCGAGTGCGTCAGCGATGCCTGCCTCAACGGCCTCAGGGCCGGTAAAACGGTGAGCCTCGAGGGCAACGGAGCGGAAGACGGCAGAGGAGGGAAGCTTGTGGCGGAAGATGCTAGCCATGGCGGGCTTGAGGGGCGCGCCGAAGAGGAGTTCGTTGAGGCAGAGGAAGCCCTTGGGGGAGGGGGCGAGACGATAGTCGTGGGACATGGCGAGCATGAGGCCGCCGGCATAGGTGTGGCCATTGAGGAGCGCGATGGTGGGCATGGGAAACCTGTTTTTTTTTTTTTGTTCCGGCGTGATTAGCCTTGTCCAAAAAGAAAACTACAAAGACAAAGACAGAACAAGAGAGGGGGGGAGAATACACACGTCAAGAATCGGATCCAGACAGAATAGAAGAGAGCCCAGAAGCCTTCCGTCTGAATGGCGTGTTCCAGGTCCAATCCATTGCTGTAGAATTTGGGGATGCCGCTGGTGGTGATGAGCACACCTGGAGGGTGGCCGCCAAACTCAAGGAGATCGAGAGCAGAGAGGAGGGCCTTGCAGACGGCGGTGGTGAGGCGGTTGTCCGGGGGTGAGTTGAAGGTGAGGAGGTAGACAGCAGGTTGGAGCTCGGCGACGGTGATGGCACCGCCTGGATGAGGGCCTAGCGGCGGGATGGGGACGGAGAAAAGCTGCGTGGCCGACATTTCTTTTCCTTCGTTTCGTTATTCTTTTCTAGATGTGAGGAGGTGGGGATGGCGGTTCGATCATGGGGAGCTCTTGTATAATAAACACGCCGGTGGCATCAGAGGGTTGTTGGTAGGAGGGAGAAAGGGAGCCATGATGGTGTTGCGATAGTGCTAATGGTTCAATGCGGACCTCGGCTGTCTGGGAAGATGAATGGACTAGAAGGGGTGGGGTATAGAGAGGGAACGGGTCCATTGATTGCAGGAGACTTCCACCTGCTGATGAGCAAACAAACAAATAATTAAATAATTAAATAAATACACAAGGGAAAAAAAGAGAAAATCACAGTAGAGTATATCTGCTCTTCTTCTCCTAAGAAATCGATGCAATGCGCTTTATATCCTGGCAGCGAAAAGAAGATTACGCAACAGTTTCCTCCAGGAAAAAGAAGTATCCTCAGCTGCCAACAGCCCGCGACGCGATCCATCCTTAGTTTAGGCTGGTTGGCGGCAGTGGAGCTGGTTTCTCCCGATAACTTTCACGTGTCGATACCTGGGCAGGTATCCAATACAAGGATGTACGCATGTTGGCGGACTGACGGGACCCTAGCGGGGTGAGTCCCACATGTTGCAGGTACCTTGCCTTAAACAATAACCCCGGCGCGAACTAGGTACCTAAGGTACCTTCTGGGCTACAGCAGTCTGTAATTGCCTGTAGTGGGCCAACCAGTGATAATTGGCCAGAAAACAGAGGGAGGGATAGCGCAAACCTGTCATTTCTTCCCAACGACGCTCGCTCGTGCATCACCCGCCAAACAACTGCACCAGCTCCCTTCGATGCTTCCTCCTCACACAGGCGCCCAGCCTGTCGAGGGCGAGGGTGCGGACGCCCCCCATAGCAGCAAAGGAACCATTGTCTTTTTCCATCCCGATCTGGGCATTGGTGGCGCCGAGCGGCTGGTTGTCGATGCCGCAGTTGGCCTGCAGAGCCGTGGCCATGCCGTCGTCATATTCACCAACCACTGCGACCCGAGCCACTGCTTTGACGAGTGCCGAGATGGCAAGTCACCACTGCACCCGTTGCGCTGCCTGGAAGCATCTCTGCGAAGCCTCTTCAGATTCGCCTTGCGCTGGCGCTGACCAATTTCATCTGCAGGCACCCTAGACGTTCGCGTTCGTGGAGCATGGCTTGTCCCCATGTCCATCTTCAACCGCCTCACCATTTTCTGCGTCATCCTCCGCCACATACACCTGCTTCTCCATATCGCATTATCCGGCGAGCTCCAAAAAACTCGGCCTCGAGCCTTTATAGTTGACCAGCTATCGGCCGGCCTCCCTCTGCTGCGACTCCTTGCCCCTCAGGCACCAATCTTGTTCTACTGCCACTTCCCGGATCTGCTCTTAGCCCAGGGCCGCCAGTCCGCCTTTAAACGTCTCTACCGCTTGCCCTTCGACTGGCTAGAGGAATGGTCTATGGGGTTTGCTCAAGCCGTAGCAGTCAATTCTGAATTCACCAGCGGGGTTGTTGCAAGGACTTGGCCGAGACTGAAGCAAAAGGTGGACACCAAGGTCGTTTACCCTTGCGTCGATACGGCAGACAAGACTGGTCAGCTTGACCATGTTGACATGGACAGCGTACCCAACTATGGCAAATACAAGACCATCTTAAGCATCAACCGGTTCGAGCGTAAGAAGGACATTGCTCTTGCTATCAAGGCATTTGCTTCCATCGCTGCGTCAGAACGCCAAGCAGTCCGACTCATTCTCGCCGGTGGGTACGACTCTCGCGTTGCGGAAAATGTCCAGTATCATACAGAACTTCAACAGCTTGCGTCGTCACTTTCTCTCATTCATCATACCATCATTCCATCCAGCGTGTCCTCGCTCTCCGCTGTACCAGACAACGCCTCTGTCATCTTCCTTCTGTCCGTCCCCAACTCAGTCAAGGAATTCCTCCTTCGCAACGCGACCCTCCTTGTATACACCCCATCCAACGAGCACTTTGGCATTGTGCCTCTAGAGGCAATGCTTGCACACTTACCTGTTCTTGCAGCCAACACTGGTGGCCCAGTCGAGACTATACGCGATTCTCAGACCGGTTGGTTGCGGGAACCCGATGACGAGGAAGCCTGGTCTACCGTAATGCGCCACGTCCTTCGCATGTCCGATGCTGAGCTACACCGCATGGGAGATGATGGAGCTGAGAGAGTAAAACGCTTGTTTGGTCGAGAGAATATGGCTTTGAGCCTTGAGACAACCGTGCATGAGATTGCTATTCGAAAGCACAGTCGGCCTTCTCTCATAATCCCGTTGGCGATACTCTCTGCGTTAGTAGGGGTCGTAATCACGGTATACTTTCAACTAGTGCGGATTTAATGCCTCATACTAGAATACATTTTAAACATGCGCCGTTTCTTAGCATAGACACGCCTTATTAACAGAGTTGACGCCAAACACCAAACTACAGAATGCTCACGTATAGTCGGCTTTCTAGTTGTCCATTTATGCGCGACATTTCAGGCAGACCATGCTCATTTGATAGAGGATGGTGATAATGTGAGTTAGTCCTGAGGTAAATAAATGTCCCATAGCATCTTTGGTAGTTACGCCTTCTCCGACGAGTGGGCTTTGACGTTCAAAAATAAGGAAATATAATATGGGCAATTGAAGACGTCCGGAGTCGCTTTCAATGCCAAAAAGAAAACACGAGGATATTTCCAACAAAAAGCAGATTGATGGATAGGACCGGGCGATAATCGAAATCGCGACCTGGAGATGTTTCCTGCATATGCTGCAATCTCTCACTCTACCACTGAGCTACCAGTCCTTATCGCGTATTCGGGCCGTAGAAAATGAAGCATATATTATTTAGATCAAATCGACTTGCCGAGAAAATTTTAGTGGACTTGTAATTTTGATACAGAAAAGGTTGACTGCACTCCTAATCCTATTGGCGCCATCGCCGAGGCTTGACTGCGTTGTTGGAACACTTTACTTAAACCCTTTTATGTGGCATCCAACATAGTATAATATGGTAATGCTTATTAGTCCAATTGCAGACTTGTGGTATTCCCTAATATCATGACCTCTGCTCAAGTATACATTAAAACTCCCGAGGAACATTGCTTCTCAACTAGGAAATCGCATTATCCACCCGGAACACATATTGCACTAAAGCCCCCATTCATTGAACACGTGAAGAATCTCTAAAAAAATAAAATAAAATAAAGCCTTGCCATTCGCTTTCGGTTGAAAACAAGAAATGCACCATAAATCCCGCTCCTCCATGCGCTCTATCTCGGTACGATAATCTATTCCATGCTGCGCGATTCTGGTTGATGCAAAAGAGAAAGATGGAAAATTAGAATATAATTCATGCAAGCTCCAATTATCGAGCTCCGTTGCCGTAGAAGGAGACTGGGAGATAGTAGGACTAAAATAAGGAAGCTGCTGATAGGAGGTCTCTCGGACACATTGCATAGAAATGCATCACGACGAATATCTTTGTCCCTTAGACTGAGGCAACTCCCGTACGTAGGTAATCCTTTTTGGACGTAAGCATTGGGCGTCCTAGAGGCGCAAATTCGCGACACCAGGAATAAAGGTCTCAGCGGGCAGGTATAAGAACCTTGCATCATGCGTACCTGACGATTTACAAGTTCTGTATGTACCGTCTGCAGCCAAGGCCACTGCCGCACACAAAACCTTCACGACGATATTCCAACCAGCAGCCTCGTCATTTGCAAGAGCGGTATCATACATTGCTGATTCGAAGCGCAAATCTGGCATGGTCATGATTCCGAATGTATGTTGACCTTTTTCGCTGTTTCGTCGCTTGCAGTGCTAATGTTGGTGTCACGTCGTCGAGCCTCAAAGGGTCGTCCTTTTGACACGACTGGAGGCCGTTTCTTGGCTTTCGCCATCAACAGGAACTCATCATCGCTAGCGTCTTCGTCGTCTTCGTCATTATGGGTCAGGTGGGATGTTCCAGTGTGTAAATGTGAGGTCGGCGTATGTGCTGGTTTGACAGGAACAGCAAGAGATCCGCTATCCATTGCTGGGGGGTTTTCAAATACTTGATTGATTGGGAATCCACCGACAGGCTCCTTCGCTAGAGCAGGTGGGGTGAGAGAGTCTCGCGTCTCGAGGAGAGATGGATGAGTGCTGACAATACCGGGCCGCCCCAGCAGCTCTCCCTCTAGATCTGCGGAGACGGAGCTTGCACCGCTGAGGAGTGCTGGCAACGATGGATCAGATTGGAAGGCAAGCATACGCTGCGAGGTGCTGTCGTTTCCTTGACAGGCCGCCATGGGGCTAGCTGTTTCACTAGGGCTTGTGAGGGGTGTGCCAAGATGATCGATAGAATCACTGCTGGCTGTCTTGTACGTAGCAATGGTGTCACCCCTGGAGGGGGCTTCGAACTGGTACCTTGGCGAAGTTTGTTCGGTCGGTGGAAGGGTTGACCAGGTGCCTTCCGCGGATGGGACTCCCCTCGGAAGGCTATTATCTTCTGCATCAGGACTGGCCGTGACAGGAGTGCGAGTCAATGGTGATCTGATTTCCACGGTATTTTCTATACGGTGGGCAGTTAGAGGCCGTTCATTAGAACGGAATTGAAAATTGGGGTCGGATTGAGGCTGCCGATGCTGATAATTCGGGGGAACAGATTGGGGTGATAATGATAAAGGCGACGAAGAAATCTCGTAATTATATCTGCCCCTGCCCAAGTCGATTGACCGCATTGGCCGCATGCTTCTTGGGGCTTGAATGTTGCCAGGGGCAATAGACGTGTTGAGCGACACCTGGGGGGCCGCGCGCTTGTCCGGACTGATAAATATATTACGATCCATGGATTGCGATCGAGATGTGTCGTTGGAGGTATGCGCAATATCTTGGCTCCTGTTTGAGACGTCCCATTGGAGGTCCTGATGTCCGTCATAGAAAGGCGTACCGGGAACTGTCTGGGGCCCAGACAAGTGTGGTGCCATGTTCAGGAAATGCTGACTCCGCCTGACACGCAAAGGAACATTGCGAGTCAACAAGCGGGAACTACTTGACCGTGCATCAGCTTTGGCAGCTTCGCCAAGCTCGCTGTGAGAACGGCCCCGATTCATTGAGCCAACATCGGGAAGAGGCGGGAGGACCGTTGCCATTGGATCATATGCTACAGTTTCTGACTGCGTACTGTCCGTTACAGAGCTATCAGGCTTTGCATCAGCCAATGCCAGGTTCTCAACTGCTCGAGCCAAGGTGTTTTCGTCTGGGTGGATGCTGCGTCGTCTCTCATTTGGAAACTGAGGAGTCGGGGGACCAGTCTTCAAGACACTCTCTCCGGCTGAGCTGGCAGCACTGCTTGTGGCTCTTCGTCGAGATCGGCTGTCGCTGCGATCGACCAAGGGATGCATGACCTTGCCAACTGCCTTCTTCACAACAGAACGAGCTCGTTCTAAGAAGGTCAGCGGAACAACGGCGGCTGAAAGGTCCCTTTCGTCGACTTGAATCTTCCTGCCGCTAGACGGCCTGGCGGGGTCCGTATCTTCTAGCCATGCAGCTTGGTTAATGATTCCCTGCAGAACCCACGGATGGCGCTTGATATCTCGTAATCGAATGCGCTTTTCCGGATTTTTGATAAGCATCTGGCGTAGCAGATCATAAAGAAGGTTGTCAACATCTTCATACTCAAGATCATTATCATCTCGGTAAGGGTATGTGTTTTGTCGTTTATAAAGGGAAGTCACTTCTGGGGAAGTGGAGGGGTCCACTGGTTTGAGCCGTCGCCTTGGGATATAGACATCCTCAGTCGCAATCTTCCTGAACATTTGGAACTCATCTTCGGCAAGGAAAGGTATCCTAGCGTATATAAGGCAATAGAGCGTTACTCCCAGAGACCAAACGTCAATCTGCTCAGAAATCTTGGGCTGAGTCTTGTCTGGATCCGTGTAGCAAAGTTCGGGAGCGAAGAAAGCCGGGGTCCCAACAGTCTTTGACAGCTCCAAGTCATCGTCGAAATCCTTAGCCTCAGATTCTGATACTAGGTCATCTGGCTCCCCGTCACGAATTGGACGTCCAAAATACGAAACGCCAAAGTCGGAGATTTTCACCCGGTGATCCCTGCTCCACAGAAGGTTGGCTGGTTTGATATCCCGGTGGACGACGCCTTGGTAGTGCAAATATTCCAGTCCTAGAACAGTATCCCGAAAGGCCGACCGAGCCTGGTCAAAAGTAAAGCAAGGAGCATAGGAAAAGTCATCGGCAAACGGATCGTGGGCCCGGGGGTTGTAGTCAATCGAAGACATGTGAGAGATTATAGAATCAGCCATACTGGGAGAACGTTCCCGAAAGCCGAAGGTATCGTCTGCGTATCCCCCAAAGGCAAGACCATCCAGGGGACTTGCAGATAAGCCAGCAGGGTACAGCGGTCCAGGAGTCATGGGGGCATCATTCCAGTTCGGCGTGTCCTCAAACGGCCCTGGTAGACCAGGTGAAGAGGACATTGAATGGGAGCGCGTCGGCGCTAAGGATGAACGGCGGGAAAGCGGTTGAGACATGGATCCTTCGACTGCTGCAAAATCTTCTCGTGAGGAAATCCGCGACCAGGGACCAACGCTACTACCATCTTCGGCAGCGCCGTGTTCAACACTCCAATATTCTGTTGGACCAGTATGATTCTTTGCCATCTTGGCTCGCTTGAGTTCCCGAATGGCTTGTCTTCGTTCCAGCATCCGATCATATAATTCCTCTTCGCTGGTTGGTGCTTCTCCCCGCATTTCGCGTTCGATCCGTCGCCGCTCATACTGGCAGACATGAGGAAGTCCCTTTTTGCGCCAAACGATCTCACCTAATTCAACATGTTCGAGAACCATATATATCTTCTTGAGTTCGGGATCATCGATAACCTCGAGAAGAGCAACGACATTGGTATGGCGAATCTTTTTTAGAATAGCGATTTCCTTTTTGGTTTTGTCCTGCGGCGACATAGCCGTAACTTTGCCGAGTCGTCGCTTTTTCGAAAACCGCGGTATGATCTTGATAGCCACATTCTCTCCTGTCCCATGATTTCGGGCCAGTTTTACCTTGCCGTGCATGCCCCGTCCAATTTCTTCAATCACTTCATACTGATTAATCGACTTACGGCCGGTAATGGTGTCTGAGTCTATCAGAGCCTTGTGCGTCCTGGAAACACAATTAGCAACTGTTCGTTTAGTCGGTGCATGAGAAGAAAAGAAAAAGAAGAAAAGCAATGACAATGATAAGGACATGAAGTGTGTGTATATGCGTCTATGATAAGCTTTGAAATGGAAGCTGGATGAGATGAAACACCGGAGTTGAAGCATTATGCAAACCATCACGTACTCTCGAACTTTGTGTGTCTGTAGCGGATGTAGATAAGGACTTTCCAAGGTTGGAGCAGGTGTATTGCTCTCAGAAACAGACGTCGTCGCGAGCTGGTTGTGCTGCCTTATAGGATTGAAAAGGCCGGGAGATGATATGGGTGTGCTGCTTGAAGTTCTCAAAGGCAAAGATGACATCTGCGCGAAATGCGTGTGCAAGGCGGGTCTCGACGGTTGCTGCTCCTGCTGCTGCTGCTGCAATTGCAGCTCTGGGTATTGCTTCGAATGCTCCATGTCTAGGAACTCCTTACTGCCAACGCGAATCGCATCGACATTCTCGGTGGCGATTCCTAATGGCTCACAAGGGAGAGCCTTGATGCGGCGAAATGAGGGCGGCAGCGGTAGAGGCGGGGATTTTTATTGCCACATCGTCGGGCGCAATTCGCAAGCTGGCGTCACGGCAATCCGCGCAGATCAGGTTCCACGGATGGGTTAAGTCTGCAGTTTGACAAAGAGAAGGAGAAAAATCAATAGCAGAAAGAGAGTGGGAATATACGGCAAACGAACTTGTCAATGCAGACAGTTCTGAAACGGTGCTGTCGAGATGGTTAGTGAGGTGGGATGGTGGAGAGAAGATTGAGCGGATTTTGGCGGGTTGGAAATTGATGACATGCGGCCAACAGAGGGACGAGAAGAGGGAAGCACAGACGAAAAACGACCTCGCATGTTTAGCCCCAAAAGCTGGTGGAGCAGCCGCTAGCACTAGCTGATAGGATAAGAAGATAAGAAGGTAGTCGAGTACTTGGCCTTCACTGTGGTAATCCACTGCAGATTGAGGTTTTAAGTACTTCCACTGATAAGAGGTGGGTGTGCCTCCCAACCTTGGTAGTCTGTAAGTGGTGGTGCCGACGGAGCGATGGTCGGAGGAGAAAAGTGGAGTAGGGCAAAGGGCACAGTTTGGAATGCCGGCCATTCTCCAAACCTTACGGTCCAGCCACGGGCCAAAGTGTATTCAGGCCAATAGGCAAGGAAGAGTTTAGGTATCACACAAAGGTGGCCGGAGAGAGCCGTGTGCATTTTTACAATTGCGCACCGTGAACATCGGGGAAGTGGGCTGCGGTGCCAAGACCTTAACTGACGTACCAGACTCTCCTGACAAGCAGAGAAGACCCCACTAGCGGTGCGTCAGGCGTGGGTCATTTATGGGTACATGCACTGATTGGGTCGGCACCGGGATTGGTTCAGAAGGGACCAGCGACCCCCAAATGGCCCATCCGGTTTGGGCCCGCCAAGACAGCCCAAGTTGAAGCGTTGGGCACTGGGCTTTTGCTGCTGCAGCCAATCTCCTCCCTTCTCTAATCCAATTAATAAGCCCCTTATCGTGCAGTGGGAAAAGTATGTCCCACACCATCCCCTCTCCCCAGCAGGAAGAGCAAAGCAAGTGGGTGTCAAAAATATGCGGATTAAATCAAGTACCCCCCTTGATACAAGCTACCAATTAAATTGATCTAGCTAGCTAATACCCAGTTATTTTCCCTTCTAATTCCAACACATTCTTAAATCTATTTAACAATGAGTTACTCTAATAATTTATTATGTCTTACGAAAGGGGACCTAAATTATTTATACTATTCTACCATTGCGTTGTCATTAACACAATTATATGGGGTTTACAGCGGGGCTATGGAGCCCTGATACCTCTCAACCGTCCGTGTAATTCTGACACCAACTTGTCAAGCCAACCCTAGACTGTAGACCTGTAGACTGTAGACCTGTAGACTGTAGACCTGTAGACTGTAGACCTGTAGACTGTAGACCTGTAGACAACCCAACCCAACCCAAGCCGGGGGGCGCCATCTCAAGCCGAGTTTTTGGCGGCTTGGCTTGGCTTGTTGGAGACCTTGGACTCTACGTCGATGGAGGCTCTATTGTCTAGTCTTTCGTCGTATAAAGAGGCCAGAGTCCCCTTACAATGCTTCGCTTCAAGTCACAATCACCATCAAGCCTTTCTTCTCACTTCTCCCAAGCCTATCAACAACAAAAGCTATCATATTATACGACGTTTCCTTTTCACTAACATTTTGAACAATGTCCTCCAAACAACCACCAAACGCGGGAATTTCCCAAGATGATGCATCGCCCTTCGATGTAAATCTAAGCAACGCCTCATACCGGAGGTTTGCCAGCCACCTAGTTTCATCTCTTCAAAGTTAGTCCTTACTAATATTAAAAATCTTAAAAAAAGCGAGCATGACGTTCAAGTTGATAAGTTTGATCAACTTGGTCAACCTGAGCAATCTGCGCAGTCGGAACAGCTTCAGCTGAGAAATGACAGGCTCATGCGATATATTACGGACACGGCCGAACCTTGGAACGACTACCATTTGCAGTTTGAAGAATTGACTCGACCACGATACGATGGTTTATATCTCTATCTCTTGACTCTTTTTGTCTTTCTAGCTGAGTTGGACGTCATCATCAATAGGCCGGAGGGCAACTAGTGTTTCGGAGAAAGCCATTGGCATGCTGGCTCCGGTGTAAGATCTCTATGGGGTATCCGGAACTCCCACCCGTACCTAGTCACCGAAAATGTATGTAATCAAGTGTTACCTTGTTCTTTGATCACACAGATCGTGTTGATATCCCGGTTTCTGTCCTTCAAGATGCATCCTCACTGAGGCCGCTGCTGTTTGTTCAAAAGAAAGCTCGGTTCTTTCCATTTCATCTCATCAACTTCTTGGGTTTTTTTATATATTATAGCTCCGTTTATGGCACAATTTTCATCAAATATCAGTAATCGTGCTACAAATATCGCACCCTGTGAATCATTGTACTATTAAGACTGACGGATTGGAGCTTGCCGCATAATGCATTGTCATATCACCATGTCGCCACACTATCGTCATCACTTGTAATTATAAGAGACTCGATGCAGTAGAACTCATAAAAAGACTGGTAAACAGAAGACCATTGAGCTATGGAGTGTGGTAGTCTGTTAAATGCACCATTATTCCTTTACCAATCGGGCGGCCCGACCACGTCTCCACGTAGGGATCTAATCGCTCAGTCCCGGCCGCCATGCTGCTTCCAGGGATCGGGACTCCAGCCTCGTTCTGCCTCCTTCACGCGATTGGTAGATTATGGCTGAGTTTTGCCATGATTATTTGTAGAATTAATCAGTGAAATGACAGCAGAAGGTGAAGTTGTGTTCAGGGTGGCCTCTCTCACATCAACGAAGGGCTTCCCTTCTCCACGCCTTTCAACCTAGAAGACATCTTGGGAGCCTCGATTTCAATTGGAAATGTGACTTTCATGCTCATGTTTGCATATTTTATCACTAACTGAGTGGTGCGTGCTATCAACTACCACAACGCAATCATTTGGGATAGATCTGCCCCCGCCTGTACAAAAACGATGTGGTGGACTCTACAGCCGTGTTCTGTTATGCGAGAATAATGAATTGTCCCGATATAAATTCAAGAACAAAGGTCACACGATTGATGGGCAGTTACCGAGCATGCTTGACATATATCTGCAGATTGCCCCTAACTTGCTGATACTCCATCAACCACGCGAATAAGCTTGGTTAAGATAACAAAACTATTGCTTCTTATCGATTTCGAAGCTATTACGTTAATCGCTTGGTTTAAATGGTCCAACTATCTTGCTAACGCTTATCCAAGAAAAAGGGAAAGAAGGAAAGACGGAAGCTGTCACGGAATATCGTGCTAATTCGTGCGCCGACCTCTGTCACCTATAGGGGTGCTAACGGCGCATCAATCTAGATCTATATATAAATTGAAATAAATGCGAACGCTTTCATATTTCGGGACAACCATCGTTTTTATTCTTCACCCTGTTCATCTGCGCAAGGCTATGAACCCACCAGTGCCACACTCAGTATTGACATGATGCAGCAGTGGCCGCAGCGACGGCAATATCCGTATCGACACTTGAACTTTTTGAACAGGCAATCTGCAGTGAATAGGTTTCCAAACTTCTGATTACATAAATTAATGGAGCGCTTATAGCTTATTGCACTTCTTTGACTGCTAATCTTTAGGGTTTGACTGATATGAGCAACAAGAACAAGACCCTCACCATGCCCAACTGTGGCATGATGGCGTTGAGTTCACTTCCGTTTAGCATGGTATATGCCACAGGTAATGATCTCTCCCACATTGCCAAATCAATTAAATCTACATGCCAAATCTTGCCATCATTTACGGCATCTCATTTACGCTTCTGTCCATCAATGGTAGTCTTAAAAATCACCGTCGTGGTCGTTGACGGTGCTACTGAGAAGTCGGGGCAAGATGTGACTTAGGAATATAACCTACTTAATTAATATGAGTACATATTTTCTATGGATTTATGTGTATATATATATATATATATATATATCTACCCGGCCAAGTCTTTGACGATATAGAATGACGAGTCACCATTTGACAAATGGCCCATCGAGCAGGTTTAACTGGTGCCTTTAGAGCACAAGCCTCTCTCTTATTTTCACACAATTCACAATTCCATTGAGGTACCAAAAGCCCCAGATCCATTTAAAAATCACTGAAAATCTTCAACCTATTTTTCTGATCTCCGAGCCCTTCTTTGCGCTGACTCTCGTTGGCTATAAGAGAAATCACTGGAGCCGTTCTTCGTGATACCAGGTTGTGTACCATTTCTTCGCGCGGACACTGTATAATATATTCTTGAGTAGCCTGATTTAAATCTACCAGCTGCAAGTGCAGTTTCACACATCTTAGCCACTTCATTACGATCTTGTGCTACCGTCGCACTACGCCAATTACCATGGCTGGCCGATGCTGGCCAAGCATTCTGTGAAACGCAACCATTAATGCAGCAAAAGTCTATCGATCTCTATGTTTAAATAATAAATTACCTGTGGTCTGTTTAAAGGCCCTGAAGGTGTCGTGGATGCCTGCGACATCTAGACATGGAGCGGTGTTGCCTTGGCTTAAGTACCATGGGGGTTCATCAGTGTCACCTAACCCAACTTCGTCGGGTGGACAATTGGAAAACTTGATAAGTTTTTCTGCCCCTGTGAGACATTCATTTCTAGATCAATTATTTATATTTTCTGCTATATTATCCAACTATGGTAACGTACGGACAAATTTGCAAACAGAAGGTTTCAAGTTCCTGCGACAGCCGAGATGGCCTTTCTTAGCGGAGCGCCTCCAGATCCGCGAAGCCAGTCAGTTTTCTAGAATGAAAACCTAGCCAATATGTTAGGTCTACGCCTCATCAGCCATGATGTGCCATTTGCTTTTGATCACTCGGATCCTAGTTGTGCAGTACCTAGATGTGGGGGCGCTGCCATGGGGGTGTGGGAGAGCTGAGTCCACTTAGCGCGACGTGAGGGTACTGATCGCAAGCGAGAGCTCCCTGGCGTATCGAGGACCGTTGAAATGTGGATGGGGTCTGAATGAAGCCGTGTTATATCCCTATTTCAACCTCATCGCATGGTTGTGATGTTATACCGGAGATGGGCGGTGCGCGCCGCCAGTAAATCGGACCATGTGTCCTCCACGTCGGTGAGTCGAGGCTCAAGTCAATATTCTACTTAGTGTTAGTATGGCATTCTTGACGGTAGTTCAAGCATTTGAAAGGGAAGAAGAAACATACCGTTTAGTATTCAATCTAATGCTACTATATAGCACACGCCGATGGCGACGTCAAGAAAAATTACGGTAGTAGATGCAACAGGACGGCCATGTTTAAGCACCGCGCGTAGATCATGAAAGATGCTGTCGACACGGGACTGCAACAAGAGACTCCGCAGAGCAGATGATGCAATGCTAAAGGAATTGCATCTTGAAGACTTGTCGTCAAGAGATAAATTCAGGGCCTCTGGAAATAATACTCGTCGCAATCAGCCTGCGACTATTAGTAAGAAAAGTCATCAAGCAGTTCGTTCTGGTTCTGCATCCCTTGCTCAACAAATATGATAAGGCAGAATGACGCGTCGATCTGATCGGAACTCCAAACATGAAGTGTGATGTTACGTGATTGCCAAAGCAAGAAGCATGACGCGTGAGATCCACGAACAGGCTTTCGACTAGGCCACTTTGAAGTCGAGAATGTCAACTCTGAGGGCAGCTGTATTCGACAGCGATCCCTCATGTCAGACTTCAAGTCGTTTTATCAATTTGAACCTTGTGAAAATCGTGTCAGTGGTGACTTGTAGGACAGGTCGTTTCGGGCATTCGGGGGTTAACGAAAGCAACGGGTCGTACGGTGGACTGCATTTGCAATATGCCATGAACAATTCTATAACGAATTTGGACGGCTACTATGAAATAGCGTAGCATTAGCTGTGATTCGTTCTCCGTTTGACTCGAATTTTGGCAAGAGACGTACTCGATTCATTTCAGACTGCAAGACTCGGCCATCTCAACGTCGTGACTCAGGTCGATCAGGTGGATTAACCAATGTTGTATGTACGTCGACAAGATGAAACATGGCGATCATACAAACTGAGGCTTCATCAGGGGGAAAGGAATTGATTGTGTGTGTTTGAGAAATGCTCTCAACAACGGGTCATAGAGGAATGCCAGGTGTTGTTACCACAACACAGGCGTACGTTGATGTTGCTATGGTTTAGCCCAGTGATGGATGTGGTTCTCGCTGTCCGGTTTGCGTGGGAAGCTTTGCCAAGGGACGGTTACACAAGACAAATACCTGTCCACGTGGACACCCTCATCGAGGGCTGTCGTCCCAGGGACTCGGGAATGGTTGTACATGGCGTAGTTTATCCCACTCCAACGCAGTGTCCAGGAGGATGCTAGCAAGGCGGAGATTTCCGGATCGGTACCGATATTGACAACACCCTCTTGTGTCCTCACTGTCACGCTTTCAGTTAGCCTAGTCGTCTCAACTCCGCGTGGCTAATCTTGACGTTTGTTGCCTCGCCTCACTTTTGTTTTTCGCAATCTCCCCCAATCTCCATTGTGTGGTGGGCTTTCCCGCCCCTCTACTCTCAGCGTAGCATCTGTTCATCTTGTAGTGCTGCGGGAGGCCGAACTTCGAGAATTGGGCTAACCTCCTGCGGAGCGAGTCATGAATTCGAAAGGGTGGGTGCATGGATCCTTGGAGAAGTGACCTGCGAAGTAATATGGGCTTGGTGTCTCGAAGCCTCGAAGGCTGAGTTGGGGGGGTTCCTATCGCCAAGGCCTTGCCGGTACGGAGCACTAGCCCTAGAATATGCCCGCCTAATCCGCGCTAATAGCACTGGAGCTCGCCATCGCGGCAACGTCGTTTTGGCTTGCAGCCTAAGGAGCCTGACTGCATGCACCCCTTTCCAGCCCTGGAGACTTGTTTTTTGTTTTGTTTTCATCGGCTTCAGGGCTAGGTTTGGTCCCACTGGCGTTGATAACAGCATCTCTTTGCCCCCCCACCCCCCTTGCCCTCGTGCCAGCAGGGTTCAAAAAGTGTGCTTTGAACCTAAGATCTCCACGTCAACCCCCGGGGTTGCAACAGGCCTAGAGGGAGGCTACAAGGGTTGCTGCCAGCCCAGGTTTGTTCTGCCATCAAATCACGTCCGGTAGAGTTGCATTGCCTGGCCCAGGTTTCTGGCGAGGTGGAATTGCTTGGTCTGCACGGATACCAGATCCCTACGCGCCATCATCCGCGCAATCTCGTAGTGCGTGGTCCGAGACAGTGCTGAGAGTTGGTTTCTGCCCAGCAATTGTGGCTAGTGTCAACCTCAAGGGTATATATATGGACAAATACATACATAGCTCCCCAATCCTTGCGAGAGCCGGGGTGAACATCTGTCACCCTGTCTGTCTTGCTACATTACAGCACAGACCCAAGATGATTAAACATTATCACGGTTGAAGGTGGCCGATATGTGTTGGATGCATGGATATTCACGGCACCTGCACATAATCATGGCGGCCAGGGAACGTTCAGCTGTGAGCCAGGAACAATGATAATAACAAGAGTAAAATTGATTCCCAAGCATTATCGTCAGGTCGACTACCTGTCTAATGCACTAGATATATCTTTTATAGATGTAACCAAGACCTTAATATATATCTAGATAATATATATTTTATGATAATTAAAAGTTGAACCTACGATCTTACGATTATATACAAAAATTGGATTGAATTAACCATTATAATATATTTACCTATATATCTTAAAACTACAGGTTATTGGATGTTCGTGCCTTACATACCAGTACTGCTGTTATACATGGTATTATTTGGCATTTCTGGCACCTCGGGCACTTACCTGGCACAGTACCATGCCACCACCATTTTCCACTACAGAGCTAGAGGGTCTCGCCTCAACACCTTCAACACTTCGGTGGCTGCCGCTTCTGTGACTCAGCAGGTGGTCCTCTGTAATATCTATACGTACTACTCTGTAGTGGTTTCGTTAAAGTAGGAGCAATGCGACGGAAGTAAATAAGGCTTTCGTTTTGAAGCTAGTAATCTTCGTTTTACGCTAGTAATCTTCGTTTTGAGCTAGTAATCTTCGTTTTGAGGCTACCTTGGAGATCTTCGTTTTTTTATTCTATTGTATTTATAGAATCGTATTAAAAAAAAAACATTAATTACCCCTCGCAGAGAAATTATCCTCACAGCCGTGTAGACAGCTCCATTGCTATCAAGCCTACCCGTCGTTAAGCCTCGCCGATCAGTCCAGGCTATCAACCCGCAATCTACTAGTATGGAGTACATCATGGATGTGGTCTTGTCAATTCATTAGGTAGCTGCCACCATTGGCGTGGATTGCCTATGGATAGCAGCGGGCCTTCTGGCTTCTGGCACCTTCTACCTGCACGCATGGCAATTTCGATGGCGTGGTTCCTGATGGCTGATACCCCTTGCATGGTGCATGTTAAAATTCGATCATGTACATTGCTCCTTTGGGTTATTCATGCAGTCTCATCCGTCCTGCTGACCTACCAGCTCGCGGACTTTGTTCTATAGGCCACCCATCCTGCACCCCCCCTATTAACTTACATACACATGCATTACCACATGCATTACCACACGCATGCGTCTAGTCTATGCCCAAAAAAAAAAAAAAAAAAAAAAAGAGCAATGGAGAATGTCCTTCATAGACCCATTGCGTGTGGCGTGTTGCCAAACCACCTGCAAAGTTGCTGTTTTTCTTTTTTGTTTAGTGCGATTGAAGTCCATGTGAGTACGCATGTACATCCACCAAACCAAACCAAGTATCCCGCTTTTTCGTGATATTGCTTTACTGTAATTGATAAAGATGAGAAACGGAGCCATAACAGCCAACGATGACCAAGAATTGAGTGAGGCGAGAATTACCTAGGTAAATAAGCTAACCATCTACTGTTACATGTACCTGAGTGGTCCAAAGAAAAACAAAGCCAGCCTCCTTTTTAGTAGCCTCCTTGCAGCATAGGACCCGTTCCCAATGCTACACGCCCGTACGCTCCCGCATATACATACATAGACCCCAACACCCACAAATCCCTAACCCACCATCTCCAGCTGAGCTATGTGTCTTTAAGCACGGACAATGAGGTGGTAGGTAGTATCACAGCTTCGAGGGCTCTGTACCAGCTGTTCCTTTTGCCGGTACGCCTGTGTCTGCAGATGGCAGACTAACGATACAGTAAGGGGCGTCTTTCTCCATCCATTGGATCACAGTCTCAGTTGTACCTTGACATTGTTCTGTTTTAAGATCTACCGCACCGGATTGGCTGCAAGTGCAAAGCTCAAGTCAGCTTCAACAAACGTAGTCTGGAAAGGGGATGGCCCTACTCGGGGGTGGAAGACTGGCTCAAATTCACATCCATGGAGCACTGGTCATGAGCCTCGGGCTTGTTTTGTTGTGTATCGGACATTTTGACACGATTGGCCTCTTGATTGCAATCTTCAATATTATAATGATGTAGCAAAAGGTGTATCAATGAATAGAATAAGTAATTAGAGCGGAAGAAGGGGGTAGTGACAATGGTAATGAGTGGAACAGGTGAGAATTGCTGATGATGGCTTCAACAGAGAGATATTGTATGGCAGCTCCAAGGATATTTATACGCTTCCAAGCAGGAGAATATGCACACCAAAAGTCATACATAGATGGCATCTCAACAACGTCAACATCTTCGACCTGATTCCACTGCCAAGTTTCTTCAGCTCATCATCTCTCCCGCGGGTCGTCAATCTCGGTGACTCGGCACTCGCGCCCTTAGGCGTATACAGATCCATGAGAAATTCAGCGGACGACTAGGTTCATACGCCACATTCTCGCTCACCTAGGGTACTATTCACAGAATCCATGGGAAAATGCTACATAGCAGGTTCCCCTAGAGTTGCAATATGGTGAATGATGGCGGAGACGTGAAGTAGGCAGGAAAAGAAAAGAAAAGAAAAGCCTTGAAGAGCCACCGGCATCAGTTGATGAGTACATGTACATCATGCCATGCCATCTCAACCGCTTCTAGCGTACTTGTATGGTTCGGCACGCCCCGTAGCTTCCATTGTCTCCTCGGTCATGGGTATCGCCCTTGCTTTTTTTTTTAAGAGAAGGCTAGAGATATCCTTCAAAGCTAGGAGCTTCTCAAGCATGCATTCAATACGGTAGGGTTAGGACGATCTCGCCTGCCCTGACCCCATCTTCTGCCTGCTCCATCTATTCCCGGAATGCCGAGCCAGCGGGCCTAAGCACACGCTAGCTAGCCGCGTATGAAGCCCCGGATCGTCTCCCCCCGAGACCAGCGGCAGATAGTCAAGATTGTGATATGTGCTTCACCTTGGCTTGTGGGTAGCTGAATCTACGCCAAGGGGCGTGTATCTGGAACAGCCACTAGTTTTAACAAAGACTCCAGGAAACAAGCTACACCATGCTCATAGATCATTGAGTCGGTGAAGGAGGCATACGGAATGCAACCTCGATCCTGGGAGACGACGCAACGCCTCGCCATAGAGCACATGTCAGGAAAAAAGGGACAAGGCACTACCGCCATCATCACCGCATATACGAATACGTCGGGCTTGAAGAAGAATGAGGTCAGACACAATAAACACATAGCGCCGTTTAAAAAAACAACACACACACACACAAATCGATAGAAGAGACCCCCGTCGGCTACTTACCCAAGCCCGAGAAATAGAAGCTGCCAGGGTGTCAAAGCAACCCAATTGGCGAATAATCAAGAGCTTCTCCTGACTGACACCTGCATACGCGTATTAAAGCGCGTGAAAATGTACATCAGGAAGACGCCTAGATATGGAGGCACGGAGTGTCATAAATAGCTGCGTCATCGCCACCCCTATAAGGAACTGCCATGGGTCAGCGCCATTGGCACCCGGAGGGGTTGCACTGTGCACTCGGATCATAAGTATCGATATTCCTCAACTGGTTCCAATCCAATTAGGTAGCCAAAATGCCTAACTTTAACAAAATCACACACAAAAAAAAGAGGCCACAGCCCTAGCCCGCTTGAGACTGAGTAGTCACACGCAAGTGGTATATGCTGTTCACACAGCACGCCGCACACAAGTTCCGAGAGGAAAGGAAGGGATTTGCCATCCTGGTAAAAATCTCATAACTTCTCTTATCTCTCATTCGAGTCATTCGACATCGCGGCTGATCTTCGATGCGGACTACGGAAACACTCCAGGTACCTAACTCTAATACACACTAAATCGTGATCAACAAACCTGACTTGGAGATGCTGCACAGCACCTAAACATAACATCCTAGCTCTAACGAAAGTTGAATATGTAGTGGAGTGAACGGTCTAGTTATACCCTCTAGTAGAAGAGACGCAGCTGCTAGCCTGGCAAACTTCATGTTGTCCTTCACTTGGCAGGCACTGCAATGAATAGCACCTAGAGTATCTACGTGTACCTGCCATGCACATGTAGTAAAACGGACCTCCCCCCTTTCCCCCAATACTAACCCTACATCACAGTACAACTCGGAAAGCTCACGTAGTTCTTCCAAAAGATCCATACCTACGATCAGTTTCTCCCCTGACCCAAGTTGCTCCTCAAACCAGCGTGGGGACCATGTGAGCCCCTGTGCTCATGTTGAACCTCCGGCTTCATGAAGAAAAGAAGCAAAAAAAAGGGAGAGATAGGCGCTTTGTTAAGAATTTGTACTGCGCTATCTAAAATAGCTAGCAGAGTACTTGGATAGTTAAAAAAAATGTATTAAAACCATTGATATAGCTACCTAGGCACTCGCTGCTCTTACTGTTTCACGCGTAGCGATGCTCTTCACAGCCATACGGTTGTATTGGTTCGTAACTATCTAATTCTTTTACACAACCATGTTTCATCCCTTCAGTCACTTTACTTGCATCCACTCTGCTCTAGTCACTGGCATTAAAAATGAAGATTGACCCTCAACTCGTCGCTCTACCACCCGCAAGCCAGCATCAAGACACAGCCTCACTACTGCATCATAACCCGCAGTAAAATACCTAGAGCCGACTTCAACTAACTCATCCTCTTTCTCCAGTCATTCCCTTCCAGTCTCACCCAGAGCCGCTAACTCCACAGTGTCATATACTATGGTGATGCTGTTTCGCATCCGTGCCACAAAGTTCTTCTTCCTGCACAACGAAGCTAAGCCCGCCGTTATAAACGGCGTTGCACGGGCCAAGCCACGTACCCCATCTAGCGGTAAAGCATGGGTCTAATATCGTGCCGGGGGTGCGGACTATGTCTATAACAATTATGCGCTATAGCGATAGCCGGGCAATAGCGATAAAAATCCCGAAATCCGGGGTTTCCTATCAAAAAAGTGACTTACTCGATATTTACGGCATTACTAGGAATTTCCCTAGTTTCTGTATAAATTATTATTTATAAATTCTTCACAAAACTTATTTATAACGCCTAATATATTAAATCACGCCTGATACCTGTGGCGTTAAAGAGTCCTTTTATTATATTATTATTCTATATAAATATTTTATTTTACCAGGATATAGCCATCAAGCCACCACGGCCCGCCTCTATCTTACTGTACATGGGGAGAGAATCCTTCAAAAAACACTAGTCTAAAGCCGAAAAAGAAAAGAGAAGAAAAGTGGCCTGTCAATAAGAAGGGGGTGTGCTGGTGTATCTACATCCGAATGGCATCCTAGCTGCAGTTCATGGTTATCGTATCCCCTGCATTGTGTGGCTGGCGCGCCAGAACGCGGTATTATGAAACAATATTGTGCATACTTCAACGACTTTTTGAGTCCTCATGTCTGAGTCCTACAGAAAAAAAGGGTGGATAAACTTGTTTCTCATGTTATATCCGTTGGTCCAAGCTCTGCGGATCATCCCAGAGCATTTTTTTAATGAGTATTTGTGGATAATTCATAAAAAACCGGCAAGCCAGTGACGTTGGATAAATTAATTAATATCTTCTAGGGTAATCCATCTCTCGGCGGCTGCATGTCAAATGGTTGGGGGTGGCACCGGCCAAACTATTTCCCCATCGACGAGCCAATGAACCTATGGCGGTGCACCTATTAGGAGCCTATAAATCTCTTTTGGGAGATGCTTATGTCACAATGTTTTTAAAGTTATTGTGAGTCATCATACATGTAATCATAGAGCTACTTATATATCTATAAGATTCTCACCGAGAACAAAGTATTCCCCACGCAATCATTTTAACCAATCACCATATAGATCTAGAGGCTGCTGGTGTGCGATCCCCTGTAGCTTGTATATGCATGCGACAAGTATCTTGGGTTTTGATCCCGTGGTTATTACACCTTTGTATCACAAGGCCACTGCCAGGGTTGTGTGTTCCTTGTTGTGGCTAAGGAGAAAAAAATAAATCAGCCTTGGGCATCAAGATGTGATAAGCGAATCGAACCCTGGTTTTTGATAGAATAAGGGCTGTGGAAAGGGGCCTGGTCCGATGCTTGTAATAGGCGGAGCACTGGAAATGCCTTGCAGTATACCTAGGAATCGGAGCGGGAAGTTCATAATACAGAAGTGACGTGTATGTTAATTCATCTAGCTCCCAAATTGGTTTGAAGACTATGGATTGATTAATCAGGTTGGCTTGATGGGGTTTGCTGATCAAGTAGGTAATCAATACCAGAAAGTTAGTAGAAATAGTCTTGAAGACTTTGATGCTGGTAACAATGGGGATAGAGTCAAAAAGTAATATACAACAAATATTTATTCTAACATTAAACGCCTTGGTCAAGCAGCAGAGTGGACTTTTTGTAGCCCCATCCTCCTTTTTCTTTCCCTTTTTCCCTTTATCCGTTTTATTTTGTACTCCAACAAATCAACTGCCAGAGTAGAACCAATGTCCCTGAAAATAATACAGGCATCATAAAGCTCTAGCATCCCCCTGTGCTCTGAACCCGATAGACAACTTCTGCTGTACTCCCATGTTCTTTGGCATCAACACGGGCTATGAGCACAACAAGGTGTATCAATCGCCATAACCCCAACCACCCAACACCCAACACCCAACATGTTATTACATTTTCTTTCTTCTTTCAACCTTATCCCTTCCTCCCACAAATTCTTTATCTAATCGAGATCGGAATCGCTCCACTCCGTCATAGCCCGACCATCCGTACCATCAAAGTGAGAACCAACCCCAAGAAGCGCCTCACATTGATGACAGACTTCGAAACTCGCATCAACCTCCATACCATTCACATATAGAGGCAGGCCATTGTTCAACCGGCCGGGAGATCTCAAGCCCGGCACATAAACGCCGCTGATCCAGGGCCTGACGTTGTACGCAGCGCGGTTGTACCGGTGGAAGTTGTTGTGGAGGAGTGTGTCTTCGTGGTCCCTGCAGATGATTAGCTGTGATGGATACGACGTGGTGATGGTGATTCGTTAGACCTACGAGCAGCAGCAGCTGCTCAAGTCGACGAAGACTGACGAAGTCCAACTTGAGGCCATAGTGGTTGGTTCAACAAGCCTAGTTGTGGTAGGATAGAGGACGGTCCAACGTTTGTTTGGTAATAGCTAGAAATTAGGGTAATAGTTAAAGGCTAGGGAACCGAATAGCTGATACCGAGGTAGCTTGAATAAACAAAAATCAAGAAATGCAAAATAACAAGTCATCCGAACACCGGGTGAGTTTTTATACCAAGAGTGGTGGCACTCAACATCGTAAACGGCCTCTTCTCTTCACACATCGCCGTCTCTCTCAAGAGAGAGAAGACAAAGGGCAAAAAAAGCAAAAAAAGCAAAAAAAAGAGATGCAACCAGAAGGCTCGCCAGCTTGTCGAATCGGATAAGTTCAATGATAGAACCAACGCTAGCAAGTGACTAGGTACGTGGCGGGGAGATGTTTTCTCGTAAGCACAGGAAACAACAAGTAAACAGAAAGAAAGAATAAAAAAGAAATCAATAAAGAGCTAGGGGGGTTTCGGCGCATAACCCCTGTGGCTGCGCATACCGCTGGCTTCAGAGGCGAATGAGACGTCAAGAATAATATAGAATCCTAAGGCACGCCGGATCGTTGAGCCGTGGAGGGTGGGAGCGAGGGGGAAGGATACAACCGTACATCCGCGGGTAGGTTAGTCGAGTAGCTTCGTTGAAGCGTGCCTTGGTGTGGTGTCGAGCGAATGAGTTGGATAGCATGTTTTCGCCGATCCTATAGTAAGTATCGAGTAATGGCAATACACCGCTTCGTCATTTGGGAATAGGGGAGTGGGTGGTTATCTTTCTTTCTTTGGGCTTGGTAGTAGTCGAGTAGAGTCTAGTTGAGTCCCCAGGCTCCAGTCCCTAAACGCGTGGCAGCTTGCAGTGTTGGCCATAGGGGGTCGTGTCTTGTACCAGCCCGGCAATAACAATAACAGCAGCAGCAGTAGCAGCACCGGCTCATATTCTAGTGATGAGGCCACATTCAAAGCAGAGAAAGGTCCCGCCATATCATATAGTTATATTTCCTTTTTATCTCGTATTCTTCATCAACATGACTAGCCTTTTATCGAATCGATGGACAGCCCACAAGCTGGTGTTGTGTCGTTGGGCCGACGGAACGGGCCGCCATCCCGCTTCATGGGACGCTGGTAGACGGTGACAAGACCTGTTCTTTTATGGTGACATGGCAGGAGGCAGACATGGACTCAGGTACCTGGGTTAAGGCACGCAGGCAGGCAGAGACGGTAGCTGTATGAGTCTGTAATGTGACCTGGGCTCGGAGCTGACGGGCGTTGTGTTGGTGGCAGTGAGCTGTCTGCAACAGCCACGTTTGAACCAACCCAACAGCAACCGGGTTCTTCTTTCTCTCCGAGGAGGGCACCGCTAAGCCAAATAGCCATACTGAATAATCCTTCAGGTCCCTGCCTTGGGTTGGTTTTTCAGACATCGTCGTCGACAATAGGAGGGGGATGGATTCGTAGGGAGAGAGAAACAAACAAAAGTTGGAGAGCACAACCAAAATATCAACTAGGGATTATGAGGCGGTCAACCCCATTTTCAACCACACAACCGACCCAAGATAAGATGAAATAAAAGTAAAACGTCAGACTCAAAATGCAACAACACAACATTAAAAAATGAGCCGGATCCATCTTTTTTTTTACCATCCTTTATTTGAATCGCCTCCTTAGCCGAAATGTAGGCCATTTCCCCCTCATTACCCCTTAAACCACCAAAAAAGCGTCCGCGGACCATTTTTAGAGCTCCCCTCCCCTCCCAGCGGCTGAGATATCTGGCCTACATATGCTGTGTTACACGATAAACCAGGCTGTAATGGCAGTCAGCTTTGTTGACCGGTTACAAGGGTTGAGTTTCTGGCTGCCAACGCTGTTGACTGGCGCTGGCACCAGCACCCACCACCCACCATGAATAATGGAACTCCGAGAAATTTAGGCTTCCATGTCATTCTAGCAGCGATTACTCTTTCCTGTCTCTTTTAATCTAGTTGTCTCTTTATTTCCACATTTTCATTCGTTATATTCGAATCCGGGTGGGGGGAGGCCAAAAACCAGACCTTTGGCCGTTTCCGGCCATCAAGCTCGCCACTAGTGAGATGGCCGAAACTCTCTCTCTCTCTCTTTTTCCGGGACCTTTACCACACACACACACACACACACAGACGCACACACTATGTCTGACCAGCACAGCCGCCGAGATTTCAGGACCGAGAACGAGATTGTTCGATTCGGGTGCGGGCCTCGGCCTACAGGCCGGTGAGTGATACGGGCAGTGTCCAGGCTCGTGGAACGGTTTAGCCGCCCGCCCACCAGCCAAGCGTCGGGTCTCTTGCATGATTCTTAGGGGGCCCTCGAGTCACCGCGGTCCCGTGAGGCCCCTAAGACGCTCTGCGGAGTTTACAGACTCATCCGGCTGATCATTGCACGCCATCCTCCACACACACACACACAGAGAGAGAGAGAGAGAGAGAGACACACACACACACGCACACCCCCTTCCGGCGAGTAGCAAACCCAGAATCAGCCCCTTGGGTTCCGGAAATTCGGTTGGTCAGTCTGACAGCCTTGACAGAACGAAAGAGATGCCCGGGCCTTTCTCCATAATTGAGATGCAGAGGGGATAGCCTCGTGGACTCCATAGCCGCCTAACAAGTGTGTAAGAGGGTGGAGAAGCACACTAAAGGGGCCTGGCGACACACCTGGGCACCAAATTCTTCCCTCCCCCCGTATTCCAGAGCTGAACTCCCCCCCAATCCGTACGGGATTACAGCTAGAGCCCTGGAGGGCTCCAGCTGTATGGTATCCCATGATGAGTCTACCTCCCTAGGTACCTATCCATCCAAATGCCGTACCTAGAATCATCCCCCCGATCAAAACCTCCGGCTGCGGGCTTCCAACGTAGTTCCATCTGTAGCGGCTTTTCGACCTGCCAGTCATCTCGTCCAGCACATCAGCAGAAATGGGTCCCGTTAGCCACGGGGAACACATCCGGCTGATTAGAAGCCGATGCTAGTGTCTCTTTTCCCCTACCCTCGATCTGCGTATGTATGTATGTATGTATTATGTATTGGCACGCAAACACGGCTCCTCACCGCCGCTGCAAACAATCCATCAATCCCATCAAGTCAAGGGTTCCCTCCTCCCATGTGGCCATACAGCCACCTAGGTAGCTTACCTTAGTACCAAGGGCTTTGGATGATACCGTAGCACTTTCAATGCCTCCTTGGTGCCTTGTTCTCCGTCTCCATCAACTGCGGTTTTGTGATTCGCTGTCCGTCAGGTACATGTATGCGCTGTGCCTAGGTACCTAATGTCCCAGGGCTGCTAGGCTGTGTTTCTCTCTGGTTCTTTGCCCAGTAGGAGTGAGCGGGTGGAGTGGTTCGTTCCCCAAGGTTTTTCGGTGTGCTTGGGCCTGGGCAGAGCTTTATCACCCGTTACACACACCTAGAAAGCAAAGAGAACCACCTTCTAAAGTGTGCGAATACGCGTAGTTTAGCCATCCGTGGATTCAATCACTCCATCCCCCGTCCTGTCCTCTCAAGCCAGGCCCCCTTTCCCAAAGCAAAGAGCTCACATCTGCTCAACAGCAGATAGAAACACCCATTCACTTGCGTGTCACATCTCATAATCTTGCCTCTGCTGTTCCCGATAGCCTTTCCAGTAAGAAAATCTCCCCAGGGCCCGAATTCGGACTCAACTATCTATGTACTCCGTACATGTACGTTTGAGGCCTACCTGCCTGACCTAGTCCCAAAACGCACCGCGCGCCAATCTCACCGGTTTCGACCAGAGTATGCCTGCTACTGTGCGCCAAACGAGACAGACAGCGTCAAGATGTGCGAGGTAACCCTTTTTTGTCCCTCCTGCTAGCTCGCTTGGCGGTAGCTAATCCCCCCATATGCATCAGTGGGCCATGGAGGGAGCAGGCTCGCTCTACTCCGTAATAGCAATAGCCCTGGTGTACATGATTCAAGCGCTCCGTCTCCAAGCCGGGGCTAATGGCTCCATCCCAGAGAGATCTTGCCTCCCCCAGAATTCATCCGTAGTCGCTGCTGATTATTACACACAGCTGGAGTTGAAGTGAGGGCGCTTATCTACCTAGGTAGGTACTTTGGTACACACACGCCCTTCTTTCACACACAAGTTAACTACCTAATTTTTTGACTCTCCCATTGGCTCCCCTGGTATGACACATGCCGCGTTGTGCAAATTAATTCATGCGATATTATGCATACACTTGTCTCGTTCTGACCTATATACTGTACCGAGTACCTGCATTTCAAAATCTCCACATCCTGTTCGTTCGCTACACCCCGCACGCCACGCGGGTGTCTGCCTATCCGACATAAATACCTGCCTAGGTACCTAAGGATTGAATGGCCACCCAACCCACGAGGTGAGAAGACTTGTTCACCAAACTACCTACCTAGGTAGCTGCAACTTCGGCATTTTGTTTTTATTACCGAAATCCATACCTTCACCGAAAACACCAAATGGTTGGTCAAACGGAAAGATTTCAAGCCTCTTTTGCCCAAAACAACAGAGAAAATTTTTTCCTTTAATTTCATGTTTGGCGCTTTCACCCTTTGATTTCCAATGACGTGCCCTCAAGTTAGACGCCTTCATTTTAAAACAGTTGCCTCTTGATTGCCTTTTTTTTTACGTAGCAGAGCCTCAAACATTTTATGGGACTCAGGGAACTCCCCAGATTCCATGTCTGCAGCATTCTGGCTTTCCTGCCATAGCATCCAAAACTCCCGAAAACCATTCCACGCCAGCTCAGTCGATACCATTTACTTGAGGCTGGGCCATCAAATTCTTTCACTCCCAATAATCAGAAAAACTTGGATTTCAGTCCTCCCAACACCACGTTACGTTTTTGTTGTCCTATGAATTTACTGACGTCATCTGCCCAGCCAGCGGACTGCTCCTGTAATGTGTTCATGTTGTCTCCCATAAGGTTTAATCTCTCTGTTCTTTCGTTTAGTTGGCGAGTCAAATATTGTCCCCAGCCCTCAGACGACGACGACTGTGATCCCGATTTTCCTCGCGCCGCTCTCTGCTCTGCTGCTGCTGCTGCCATCATCCGCTTACTTGGCGGTCGATCCGGGCCACCCACCAGTAGGTCGAGATCCAGGGGTGACACATACTGCGTCCCTGTGACCCACGAAATATTAGAGATTGTTGGTCGTGGAGGTATCTCCAACTCGGCGTTGATTAGGAGATCTGGAGACTGCTCCAAAGCCTTTCCAGTGCCCCATACGTGGACGACAGCTAGTTCGGTTGGGCCGGCCCATCCAAACACATCTCCAGTTTGCGTAACGATTGCCGACGTGTTTCGCGTAATATCAAGCATTGGTAACTTCGCCTGACCGAGATCCTTGAGGCTTGGTATAGAAAATGCACGTGAAGTGCCATCTCGGAAGACAGCAACCACAGCAAATCCCTGAAGCTCAAGCTCCGAAACGCTGGCCGCATCGCAAAGAAGGTCGTCGAAGGATTTTGAAGCCCCCTTGGAGTTAGCAGGCTTGAATATCCTCAACTCCTTCTCAGTCACTAGTAACAGTTAGCTAATTCTCTCAAGTGTTCAAACGTCAGGTTTCCCCCCCCCCCCCATCGCTTTTTCTTTTTTCTTTTGAAAATCTCTTACCTACGACCAGAGCACCATTCACTTGCAGACCGTTCCGTAACCCGCCGACTGTTGAACCCGTTGCAACTGCCGGCTTGCCAGTCTCCGCTACAATAGGATTGATAGAGACGACTTTTCCTTCGAAGCCCACGACACCAGCGAGCTGAACAGTGTACGATCCGTCTCCTCCGGGGAGGAGTTTGAATGTGATGACTTTGCCTAGATTCGTCCCGACGAAACAACAAAGGCTGGTGTATTTATCATCATCCAGCTTCATTACTCCGAATTCGATTGCCACTGCCCATTCCTTCAGGGGCGCCGAACTCGATCGAGAGTGGTTCTTGAGAAATGACTTTCTATTTTCGTGCTTGGAGAAGTCAGTCATGGGAGCCTGGTATACTATTCGAGGTCCTCGCAGATCGATCAGAGTCAAGAAGCCAAGCTCCGAACCAATAGCCACGAAGCCAACATTGGACACATGCACAGCCGTGATCGGCCCCTGCATCATCTCATACAATACAAAGGGCTGAAGGCCTTCCTTGAGGTGTGGCTCTGCTCTTGAACTTATGTCCGTAAGGCCCATGGGATTCGGATCCAGCGCTCCAGCTTCATCCTTGCCGTAATTGTGGTTTACTCCCCACTTGAATACCACTGCTTCTCCGGTCTTTGTACCGGCGGCAAATTCGCCCGTGTCACTAGCCAAACTCATAGCGCTGATTTCTATGTCGTCATACCTATTCAAGGCACGCGCCATATCAACCTGAAGCTGCACTTTATTTTCAATCTCATCTGCATGGCCAGAGTCCCATATGCGTATGATACTATCACCGTGGGCGGCCTGGATGATTGTCCTCTCCTCAAATCGCTTGAGTGGTCTCCGTCCGGCGGCTCCCCCTTTCAGCATCGCGTCGCCTTGGTCTCTCTTTTCTACCATGGATAGCCATCTCGGCCGCTCAACGCTGGAGACATTAATCTTTGTGATGAATGGGTGAACAAAAAAGAGCGACGGATGAAGCTGGTTTGTGGGCGAGATGGGATATCCTGACGGGAAGCTCAGCGTGATAAGCTCCCCCGACGTAAGCAGCACGATGACGCCAATGGGATCCTGCGCCCCATGAAAATGAGGACTATCGCGAGGAATCAACAAGAAATCAGCAGCTTGAGATCCGGGAGGCAAGGTTAGGGGAATATGTCGCCTGCCTCGAAAGTGATCAGCCAGAGCCTTCCATGAGGACGTCGCATACGTGGGTGTCAATCCAAGGTCTAGAAATGTCAAGCTTTTGGGCGTTGCATCCAGGCTTTGGCCGCCAGCAATTAAAAGGCCGGTGTCATCGCAGTTTTGCTTGCAGCACCAGGAAATTTTAACATATGGATCTGTATATCCTGTTGCTGGAGCGCTTGGTGTAGCTTGCTCAATTCCTACTTCTGAAAGTGTTCTCGCTGTTATAATCTTGCCTTCTCTGGGATCGAAAAACACCAGGCTGCCATCCTCATGCGCCGTAAGAATAAAGGTTCCGGAAGGGTGCCATAGAGCATGGGTCAGACGAGGCCGACGTGTCGAATCCATCCCAACACTGTTTCCTCCGGGAGCACCTGGAGGAACTATGTACTCTAGGAACTGTTGCGGTATGTTCTGTTTAAACGAATAGACAACTGCGCCGTGACTGTAGCCTATCAAGAGCTTTCCAACGTCTCTCGGGTGCATAGACAGGCAAACTAAGGTGACCGTGCGAAGGGTTGGATCTCGGGTCTTCCAGAAATTGGGCAATCGAAAAGCTCGTGCAACCCCATGTCTGTCGAGGTCGTATGCCATGATATCTCCATTCTGCAATCCCAGAAATGCCCAGTCCAGCATTGGGTCCGTGATCATGGATACCACAGTTCCTGCTATTATCTGAGAACTGATGACGTCGCCAGCGTCCAGATCCCATATTGTCAACTCGTTCCTCGCGTCTAGGCTGATTAGGTGGTTCGCGCTGAATTGGATGGTCTGGATGGAGGTAGGTTTCTTGGGGACAAGGGTCTTTTGGACGCGCTGTCGACCAAATACGAATATTTTGCCTGCACCAAACTTGCTTTCCGCAGTTCCGATAGCAAGCAGAGATTGCACCGGGTCGTAGGCAAAGCAGCTATCGCAAGTTAGCTACGTCTTCCCCTCCCCTCTTTGGGTAGCTTAAGTGGGATGAACCGGGGTGGGAAGGGCCTGTTACCTCACCTTATCTGGCTATTAATCCCGTATTGTGCCTGGTAATCAGGGGTAAATAGTTCGGGGCGAATGCTCGCAGACAGGTCATTCTGGATGCCCGCCTGCTTGGCTCGCAGGTAGCTCGTCATTGCGTGAAGATTTGGCGAGCGGCAAAGATGGAAGAAACGGAATCGTTGATCAAGAAGCTGCAGAGAGCGGGGCATAAGACTGCCGCCGGAATTAATTGTGGCGGAGCACTAGCAAACGGAACCGGTAGGCTAAACTAGCTTCTCCGTCTTAGCAGCACTTCATTACGGCGTCTTAAAGCGGTTGCGTTTACAAACCGAAAGGAAAGAAGAAGAAAACGTGAGGAGGAGCATACAAATTAACAAGGTATCTACCTAATCCAATGACCAGCTGCTAGGAAACCTAAAAGAGACGGATGTTATGGTCACGTGCCATCGCTTCGTCATCAACCATACCATATACAATACCTCAGTTAGTCGCAAAGTACAGTGCGACATTCCTGCTCGAACATCCGGACATTCGAAGCATCAATTGTGCGTAATATTGTTTATATATTCTACCAAAGACTAATAGAAGCCAATAGCACTCCTTATATTGATGATATCTTTATCATTTTAGTCTTTTATCATTTTATCATCTAGTTGAACACTTTCCGCTTCATAGTGAGCCCTATTAGGTATATGAAGCGCCGTCAGCACTGTGTGAGTTCTCTTGCCCAACGACATAGCTATAGCTTCATGACTGAGCCGCCGTTGGACAGACCAGCTGGCATTTCGTATCGGGGCTTTATAAAGCCTCTCTTTGGTTATCGGAGTATCTCCGGATTATTCGGCCATCTGAGCTTTAGACTGTTATATCTAAAGGTATGATGATGAAGATGCTTAGATCTCTATACAGGTACCGCACCTCTGGTAATATTCCTATTAACGCAGGGATCGGCTACTAATATATTATATGACTTCCTAGGAAGTCAGGGACTCTGTGCACTGTCGATCAGAGGCTCGCGCTGCGGTTGGTTAACACTAACAACGACTGTATTTCGACTCTCGCCGCGTATGGCGGGCGACATCCGCGAAACAGGGGTTAGGCGGGCAGCCTTGTCTATTGGTAGTTTTCTTTTGTCACTTCGTCGGCGACTAACTTCCCAGGAAGTCATCCCTAGCGCCGAAATAGAAATGAAACTCACCTCGATACCGAGGCTACTAGTGGCCCTTTTGCGCAATATTGTGGCCATTGGTTCAACCGGAGTGGTTTCCGCGAGGGCGCACATTTCGGCCGTCCCCTCCAAATCATCGAGGACCGCATCAGCTGGAGTGGTGCGCACAGCTGAAGGCGTCTTGGTGTGTCACCAGCCCACATGAAAAAGCAAGCATCGCCGACTCTCAGAGGATATTAGCGCTGGCCTTGTTGAGGCCCCAGTGGAAACCACCTCGTGCTGTGTCTCATTCGACGGACGGAAGTCTGCATTCCTCCAGTCAATTCCTTCGAAGGGCGCCTTCTGTGTGGATGTTGCTGGCGGTCAATTGGAGACGGGCGAACGTGTTTTGTAGCCTTCTGTTCCACCGCATTTTTCTTCACCGAGGCAGTCGTCGGCGTCGTAGTCGTCCGACTTCTGCCCTTACATTACTGTTGAATTCCATCTCTTGGAGACATCGAAGCCAAGTTGATTCCGCTGCGTGTATTCGACAGATGCTCCCCACGTCGCCGGAAAGACTCGACAATCTTGTCTACCTTGGTGGCCCCCTACTCGCCCCTGATTTCCTTGGATATCCATCACAAGTGTCCATGGGCAATAGAAACACCAGCGGAGACCATGAGTCCAAGCAGCCCAGGAGTGTGTTGAAAGAAAGTAAAACGAAAACTGTCCATCCGGAGGGGAGTGCATGCTTATATAGCCGAGGGCTTCGGGCCGCATCCTCCCATGCGTCCACTTTTACCCTACTGCTTCGCCAGACTGCGCAGACATGAAATCCATGTGCCTGCCTTAGTATTGTTCCCTAGCCTCCGCCGGGATGTATCCGCCGCCAGGTCCTAGTAGGCCCCAAGGATGTGATGATTTGATCAATTCAAGTCGCCGCCTTGTTATGAAGTACCCCTTACAGTTATCCCGCGGCAAAAGAAACGACTGTCCAACGAAGCTCACCAATGACTCGACCCGACCCGACCCAACCCCTATTCCAGCTGGTTGATATGTTCAAGCGAGACCCCCAGACGAGCAAGATGCTACGAATCGCAGCTGAAAGAACGTGTGACATGCGTTGTCTGCTGGGGGAGCCTCCAAGTTGCGACGGTGCCGCCGAGAATGTCTGCCTAGCCCAGTTTATCAACGCAACTCTGGTTGCAGAGGGCTATGTGTTGGCTCTCTAGGTACATCCCCGGGGTCGCATATTTACTTCAATCGATGGTTTCTGTTCTTGACTCTACTTGGTACGGGTACAGCATACAGATGAGGCCAGTTCACGACCCCTTCCTGTGATCTCAAGGCCATACCCCTGCAGCTGCTGCCCGGTTAGGTGACCGAACACTACCTACCAAGAGAGTATCACATGTAAGTCGGACCACCCCCAGTTCGGCCGCCCCCCCAAATCGGCCACCCAATTTACGACTTAACACAGACAACGCGATACTATTCAAACCGCGTTTTCTTGTGCAATTCTTATTATTTTTTAATTCTGATTAGATTTTTAGAAAAATTATACCTAAATATATTAAAAAAAGTCTTAATTTAGTAATTCTAGAGATAAAAAGTAATATTTCTTAATAAAAAGCTATAAAATAATAAGGAATCCTATATATAATAATTTAAGAGTATATAAATAGTTATATATTATAAAAGGATATAAATAAATTATATTAATACCTTTTTAAAAATTAAGAAAAGTATTTTGTTCTAAATAACAGTGTATAATAAGTGCATATATTAAATATAAAGTAAGATTAATAGTACCAGATAACTTAAAAGTATAGCCGTCATTTTTAAGATTTACCTTAAGATAACTAAACTATCTAATTAATATATTTTGGTTAAACCTTTCTTACTACTTATAAGGAAATATATTAAGTAGGCGTTTTTGTAAATTATTAGTAAATAGCTGGCGAGGAGCTATAATATACTATAGCTACGCCTCTATTATAAGAGACTTTATTATATAAGATAAGGGTTGTAAATAGAGGTTAGCTTTGGTTAAGGCGAAGCCTAATTCTTAACTATAAAATTGTATAAGGGAGATTTATATAGTAATTTTAGTAGAGTATTTTCAATTTATTTAGAGTATAAAATAAATTTGATTTCTTATATTAAATTAAAGATTAATAATAGTTTTTATAATTGACTTTTAAGTAAAGTTATATAATAATGAAATAAAGGAAATATTAATAATTAAATATATAAAATAAGTGGTGGAGATTTTTACTAAGGCTTGTAAGTAATTTGGTTAATATAATAATATATTTTCCCTAATAAAACCCTCCCCGAGTAACTTATAGCACGCCCTTATACCATAGCAAGCTTACTTAATAATAAAGAAAATAGTGCTATTAGTAAAAGAAAATTAAAAAAAAAGAAATATAAAAAAAAATAAATATTATAATTTTATTTACTTAAGTCCTTATATATAATATCTCTTCTTTATAGAAGTATAAGGGTTAAGTTTTAATTCACTAAGGTCATTAATAAAACCTAATCTAAGAGTATAACTTATAGATAGAATTAATTACCTTAAGGTAAAAAGTATCTCTTCTTTATTATACTCCTATTTTTTAATTTTATCCTATACCTGAGTAGACTTTAGATTTTCTGGAATTAAATTGGTAAATATGCTATTTGATTTAATTTACGGTACTTATTCCTGTCTATAGTAGGTATATCCAATTAGATTTTCCAGACCAATTACTATTATAATTACTTGCTAAGGCGCGCCAGCTAGATTAATACTATTGCTTTTTATATTATTTATAATAAGTATTTCCCCTTATATTTATTATAGTTTGTAAAATTAGCTTATAGGCAAAGGGTTAGGATATTTGGTTTAATAGTTAGGCGTATTTTTATTAAAATCTAATATATTACCTCTTATAATAATTAATAATTATATAATACTTATAATACTTGGTATTAATAAGGATTAAGGGATAAAATTGGTTAAGCCTTTAAAAGAAATAGATTGTATAAATTAATAGGATTTGGTCAAGTAGGTCAAAGATACTAAGAGGAATAATAAAATTTGGCGAGGATATTATAATTAAAGAGAGCTTTTAGCTATAGGTAATGCCTACAGACTTGGCGACTATTAGTAAGGGAAATATTTTATAAAAGGAGGCGATTATAATTTTTATTAAAAAGAGGTAAATAATTATATTACTCGGGACTATAAGTCTAAAAGCGAATTATTATTAATAACCTTTAGTAATAGAGAGGGGCTTAGAGCTATAGGTGCTTGAGAGGATATTTTACTTGATTTTCTAAAGTTTAAAAAGTTAATAGTTATAAGAGTTGGAATTCTAATTATAGCTTTTGCATTAGCTAGAAGGAGTATCTAGTAAGTTATATAGTTTATTTATATAAATTTAAGGGTATTAAATAAAAGCTAAACTAGTGGTGCTACCTTACCCTAAATATTCATTACTTTGGTATATTTATTACTTAATAGTTGGAATACTCGGTATTAATTTATATAACTAGTTTATAAAGCTAAGGAATAGAATTTATAAAAGCTAGCTTTACTAAGGGTAGTATGGGCAATATTAATTTATTAGGTAGCCTTTTTGGTAATATATTTTTATTTAATATAATTTTTAATAAAATCGGGCTATTTTAGGTCGCCTAAACTAATATATATACCTAATTTATTTAATGCTATATTCTATAAGATCTGGATAATAGCTCTAAGCCTATAATTTAAATATTCTCCCCTTACTGTAATGCTTATATTCTAGTTTCTAATATAGAGGGCAAAGGCGCTACTAGGAAAATCCTAATAGTCTCTTATATTATATTAGAAATTAACTTCCGATTTAGCTATAAGTTTAGCTAATATTATACTAATAAGTCTATATATTATCTATATCTAGAAGATTAAATATAGATATTTATACTCCTATTAGTTAGATTATAAGGTATAAGGGATAGTAAAGTAAGCGAATATATATAAGAGTTTTGCTAGCCGGATGAATTATATTTAAAACTGTATAATTGCTTGGGTTCTCTTTTTGCGGTTTTTAGTAAATATATTGAAGATATATAGTACAGCGGCGACTCGATCCTAGATAATACTAGTTTAGTAGTGTTTAGTAAAGTTGATGAATAAGTAAAAAAATCGATGTCTATATATAAATTCTTTAAACTCTAATAGCTTAATTAGGAATTCGCCTAGGTAGTCAAGTCCTTTCCAAACAAAATTTATCAAGTCTATCCTATAGGGAGGAGTTTTATTAATATAAATCTTAAATATATGAGAAATTATAATAGCTATATTTTTAAGCCCTTATAAAATAATATCTATCTATACACTAAGGTATAATATTTTTACTTATTACTTTTTTAAAATAGCTCTTATTCTATTATTAAGAGATTAAATATATTTATAAAACACTGGATAGTTTTTATTAATTATTAGCAATACCCCTTAAAAAACTTTCCTAATTTATTCCTATATATTAAAATTATCCTTAATAAAAAAGTATATTTACAACTATTATCGACGGGGTTTAAAAAGCGGAGGCTATTATTAGTATAATTTTATAAGAGAGTTAGTTAAAGGTATTTATGAGTTTTATTTTTAATAACTAAGAAATAATCTATAACCACCCTCCATTTACTTAATTCCTAATAACCTAGGAAGTATTAATTTATTTATAGTTTTATTATTTAAGAAGATAATAATATTATAGTTATTTTTAATTAATTGATTTTACTTAGCTATTATAATATAATAACTTTTAATAATTTAAAAAAATAAAAAAGGGAGAAATAAAGAGTTTTAATAGGCGGTAAGATTTAAGAAGTTAAAAAGGGAAGTTTATAAGAGTAATTATTAAATATTTTTAACTTTTTTATTATACCCTAAGGTTATATATTATAGGTAGTTAATAGAGTTATGAATTATAGATAACTGAAAAGTGAATAGAAATATTATTAGCTAGGCGATTACTTTTCTTTTTTATATCCTCTTTTTTTCCTTTAGTAATTTCTTCTTTTCTATTCCTCTTTCTTTATTTTTCCTTAACTTAAAATATCTATTTATAGTAAGTTTCTAAATATTATTAGCCTTATTAATTAGCTTTTATCTGTGTAGGAGTTTTTTTCCTCCCCTATATTATTATTTTTCCTATAGAATCAGGTGCTATGAGTTTTCCCTGGTATTATACTTTTATCGGATATTATTATAAATACTTCTTTAAGTCTAATAATGTTTTAGTATTAATAGGTTTTCTTTTAAAATTGATTATGTCTTATAGTTTTTATATTAGGCGGTGTTAATATTGGTTGTTGTCGTTTATTAATTTATTATAAAATTGCCTTTCGAGAGAGCTTCCTAGCCGAAACTCCTAGCTTTATTATTGATTTGGTTATGTATATAATGAGTTTTTGTGATTTTAAAGCCTATTTCTAGAAAGAAAAGTTTGGTATGGCTAACTTAGGGGTGCTTTAGGCAGGTTATTTAATAAGGGATATGCGGGTGCGAGAATAGATATCTTATTTCAATCGAGTTTATATTCTTATTAAAATTACTTATTCTTAAGGGCTATTTTTTTAGGGTCTTTCTAGTGAAATTAAGCTAATAGTGTTCTTTGTGTTCTAATTTGGTTTAAAGAATTTTATTTTCTATTATTACTATATTAAACTATAATAAAATACAATTACTTTAGCTAGAGAGTATATTATTACCCTTTTTTATATATGTATTTCCCTTAATCAGCTTTAACAAAATACTTATTCTAATTATATTTAATATAGGAAAGTGTTAAAATATAAATAGGTTGCCTTTTCTAGGTATTATTCTATTTTAAAAGATTATAAAAATTATTTGGCTAGGCTTTTTAAGGGAAAGGGAAAATTATCAAAAGTATTTGTAATAGATTACTTTTATAAAAAGGTTATACTATAAATTATATTTAATATTCCAGATCTAAATAATAATAAATAAACTAAAATTAAAATAATTATTAATTTAAGTTTTTAAATAAGGTATAAGATATTAGGTATAAATAATATTACTTTCTTAAGGTAATTTTATTATATTAATATATTTACTTTTACTTCTATTACTTTTATCCTAAAAATAAGATTTATTTTACTATTTATTTTAAAGAATCTAAATTATAGGCTAATAAAAATATATTAATATTAATTTTAAGTTATAATATAATCTTTTTAAATACATTTTAAAAAATTTTTATAAATATTATCTAAATTTTTTTATACTTACTAAGGTATTTTTTAATAAATTATTAAAGATTATCAAATTTATAATTTTCTTATTTATTATTATCTTTTAAATAGCTATCAAGCCGATTTTTATTAAAAGTGGTAATAGGGTTTGCTATTAAGTATTTTAATTTTTATTATATATTAATATATAACTTTAAATCCTCCCCTATCTATAACTATTAAAACGCAGCTATAAATATTAATATTCTATTAAGCTACTATTAAATAAATTTATATTTATTTTTTTTATTTTTTAATAACCTTAATAATATAATTTTAAAATAATATCTAAGCCCTTATTAAAAATATAAACTTTACTTATCTTTTTTAATTATAATATTAAGGTCTCCCTTCTTAATTTTATTATTATTATTTTTATTATTTTTTATTTTATTATTATTACTATTATCCTTTTTAATTTAGATTATATTAGAATTAATTATAATAAGGAATTAAAAAAATAGGTTATTTAAGTTAATAGATTTTTTTATATCTTATATTCCTTTTTAATATATTAGTTTTATTCTATTTTAAAGAAGGAAGTTATTAGCTATTAAATACTATTAACTAGACTTGTCCTAAATGAATTTCTTAATTTGATTACTTGGTATAGTCCTTTTTAAAGGGATATTATTAAGTGTTTTAAATTAGTATATATTTATTACTATTATTTTTAAATCGATTTTAAATAGCCTTATTTAATATATTTTTATCTTCGCTTCCTTAAAAAAATTATAGATATATTATATATTATAAAATAAGATAAGATTATTTAGTTTTAGGATATCCTATCCTTATTTAATTAAATAGCTATTTTTATTATCTATTCTTATAGCAAGTTTCTTTTTAAATTTTATTACCTTTTACTTAGTTTTAATAATATTAGTAGCTTTTTATTTTAATACTTTTATTCTAGTTTCTAATAAATTTGTTATAGAGGTTATATTATCCTAATTTATTAATTACTAAGTAAGATATTCTACCTTAAGAGATAATATTAATTTATAACTATATATAAGATAAAAGATAAATATTCTATAGGATATATAAATTGTAATTCTTTTTGCTAATAGTATTTATTTTAATTATTTTATCTATTCCTTTATTTTAATTATTATTTTTATAATTACTATAATAAAAAAATAATATCCGATTTTTACTATTATATTCACCCTTAGATTATATATTAAAATAAGGATAACTTTTACCCTTAAATTCTTAAAAATTACTTTTAAATCCTTCTTTATCTCGGGTTCTCTATTAAAAATAATATAAATTATTAATTTAAACCGGTTTATAAGGTCTATTATAAATAATCTTATTATAAAAGTATTAAACTTTTTAAAAAGCTTTATTTTAATTTACTTAATAAAATTATATTTAATTTTTAAAAAATAAATATATTTTTATAAATTTAATATATATTAAATATTAAAATAGATTTTTATTATTAAATTCCCGGGTAATATTAATATTATTAACTCCCTTAGCCTTTATAATATAAAACCTTAGTATCTTAAATAAATTTTAACTACTACTAGAATATCCGGCTATATAAATTTCTAGTAGTATCAATTTTATAAAACTTAATATATTATATTTTATCTT
>CAKNET010000129.1:0-45206 GCA_930272545.1 Sphaerostilbella broomeana | reverse complement strand
TTATTTATTTAAAATATTAATTATTATATTTATAAAATAATAATTATAATTTAATTACTTATAACTTATTATCTTATTTATAAATAAAAATCCGCAAAAAGTTATTACCTAAATATATAAAAGCTTATTAAAATAACCTTTTTATAAAATTTATTAAAATTAATATTAAAAAAAAAAAAAATAATATAATATTAAATATTAAAAAATTAAAATAAATAAACTCTTATAAATAATAAATAAAAAGTTTATAAAAAGATAATATTATTATAAATACCTAAGAATAGTTTTTAAAAAAGAGGGCAATTTATTATATACCAATTTTAAAACTTATTAGTACTAGGGTTTTTCCAATACTAAGAATAAAAGAGGTTTAAAAACCGTAGCGTCGAGCTAGTTAGAAAGGGGTAAAAATTGAAACCGTCAACATCTGAGACCTAGCTGCGAGCCAACGGCGAAGCAGTAGGACCTATGCACCTATTCACTCCCTTATGACATTTCCATTCTAACAACCACACACCAAGCCCAAACCCTCTATCATAATAGTATAATATATTATAGCTGTAGGAAGGCCTAGTCTGGATAATTTTTATGTGCTGATTGTTACATTATTATTAGGAATATAACAGAACAACTCAGCTCAAGCAACTGATCAGATGAAATAGAATAGAATGCTCCTAGGAACAAAGGGATTAGTCTTATAAAAGGCTATATCTCAAAGATTAGAAAACAGCTTTAAAACACGGATCGTGTATAATAAGAACGGGGAATAATTGTCTGAAATTGAATTGGCTAGCTAGCTATACTATGGCCTTGAGTACTCTATATATATGTGATGCAGGACAAGGCATGTGACCAGAGAACCCAACACAATAGCTTGTCGACTTTCTTATGCAATGCCGGGTTTGATAAATTTATAATATCCGAGCTAACGGTTTATAACATAATATTTCGTATCAAACAGGCTTCTGATTATAATTATATTAAAGGAAGCCAAGAACGGAAGAATTATTACTTATGGTGGCTTCCGTCTCGAAGTGAGATACAGGGAGCGAAGTCGCCAACGTTTCCAACAAGCCAAGCCAAGCCGCCAAAAAATCGGCTTCAACAGGCCACCCCCCGGCTTGGCTTGGCTTTACTTTATCACACTCGGCTTGGTATGGCTTGATTTGGCTTGGTGTACCTACTATTTACTTATCACGGTTGGTGAGGATTAGTCATCTACGTGATATATCACATAATTAATTATGTAATAAGTAGATATATCTCCACTTTTACACTATAGATATCTTTAACTCCTTAATTTTCAATAAATTAATAGAAATGAATAAATAAATAGCCTTGCAGCTTGAGATAATCAAAAGCCGGCCTCTTTTGCAGCCAGCTATTAAATTTATCGGCTTGTGCGGCTTGGCTTGATACATTGGAAGCGTTGGACGTCGCCTTAGACATATCTTTTTTTCCATTCCATTGGCTTGTCGTTCCGTTTTTGTTCTATTTCCTCGCTAAGTATAATCCATTAAGTAACTAGGCTATGACAGGGTGGCGATTAAGGGGGTAAGAACAATTACATATTAACAACTCCCGGACATAAGCAAGTAAGCAAGGGCCTGTATCCTAATATAACTACGAATAAACATCCTTAGCTAAATTTAGCTATATATTTTCAATAGAGCCTAAATCACGGCTCTTAAGCACTTGAAGAAATGTTACAGGTCATGCTATTTTTTCTAATCGTGGATTGTATCGCTTTTGAATATGTAATAATATAGAAGGGTATGGAAAGGCGGTATAATTTATCCCCTGCTGGGCGTGATTATCTTCACTGGATATTATTTAACACAAACCTATTTTAGCGCTTATAACTTCACCCTTTTTTCTTGACAGGGGGAGACTTACTCTGAGTACATATCTAAGAAAACACCTTTCTCTCGCCAATTCATCTTGAGCTCCTTGAATCTTATTGATAGAATTTTCCGACCAGCAATCCATCATAATGGCCAAGCACGCTTCAAAGAGCGCAGAGGCTCGCACAAGACCGCTAGAGGTTCTTCACTTAGGGATGCCTAGGACGGGTAGCTTGTCGATGAAGAAGGCGTATGAGGAACTGGGCATGCCAGCATACCATGGATTCGACTTTATTGATCGCCAAGAAGACCAAATCCAATGGCTCAAAGCCACCGATGCCAAGTGGTACGGCAGTGGCAAGCCGTTTGGTCGAGAAGATTTTGATAATTTTCTCGGGGAGTGGGCCGTGTTGTCTGATATACAAGTCGACGGATTCGCCGAGGATCTTATCCAAGCATATCCGGAGGTAAGTAGTCTAAAAGCATCTGGAGATACCTCCACTGTAGAACCTCTACCAGGCGTTCAAAGTTAATATTTGAGTCTAGGCCAAGGTTGTCCTTATTGAAAGAGATATCGATCGATGGTATGATTCTTATAATGCTGGCATTATCCCATCTATCTATACCTGGAAGTGCTTTATCATGAAGAATTGCATTGAGCCATTCAGGGCAGCGAAGCCGGTGACGCTTACGACGAAGATGATGTATGCCATGTTTAACTGCTCTGATATTGAAAGCTATCGGGCAAACGCGAAGAAGACGTACCGCGATCATTACGCCAAAGTGCGCAAACTGGTGCCGAAGGACATGATCCTTGAGTATAAGCTGGGATCTGGGTGGGAACCTCTTTGCACGTTTCTTGGGAAGGAAGTCCCCGACAAACCATTTCCGTATCTTAATGAGGGCAAAGAGTTCGGGATTTGGATGAGCAAGATCCAGACGAGAGAACTTATAAATGGAATAGCTAGCCTTGCAAAAACCTTTATACTGCCAATTGTATTATTAACCATTGCATGGACTATTATTAAAGTTCAGAGATAGATGCTTATATTAAAATATAATAGATCTATAATGTTAGATTGAGTGAAACTTATGCGATTAGTGAGGTACTGGTGTTAGTTATATACTTAGATAAGCGTTAGGGGGACATGGCTGGTCAGAAAAGTCACAGGAGGAAGCATATCTTGAACCTCTCAGAACTTATTGTCAAGAAATAGGGAAAAAATAGGCCAGCTATATCAGTCAATCTAATGAACAAATTTAGACACCATCGAGAGCTAATGATGTAGGGAAAGTGGAGGTCACTGAGCTTGCATCTTATTTCCGCTATCCTTAGTGCAAGATATCTGTCATAAATTTAAAGGTACAACAGCAACGTAAATAAAAAGTTGCTATTCAATGTACAAATTGAAAATAAAAAAGTCTCTTTCAACCTGAATCGCTGAGAAAAACGGTAATAATAGCCCCGCAAATCTGTGTGCCGCAGTTCTCTCCCTTTAACCAAAGCATAGGGTTCAGCTTGTAAAACTCCTCTGGCATCACCCCATTGTAAGTCGTAAGCACCCAGCAGCTGTCAACATTCTTGGCCTCAACATGATTTTTGCAATGTTTAAGAATCCCGGCTTTTGTTGTTGGCAACGAGGTTACAGATGTTGCGGTTGAGGAAGGCTCTGTCTCCAATAAAAGTATTCATGCCGGATCTGCATACCGTAATTCTGGTCTGTTGGTCCCAGGCCTGTGTTCCATGCATTGAATGAAGAAAACCCAATTTCAGCACTGTCGGCAACAGCCCAACAGGAGCCACCACTCTATGCCTTTTCAAACTGTTCCAGTTCTTGCTTATGCCGACCCAAGTCTGCATAGGTTTCGACGGCCTTGTCGGAGTCGGCGTTGTCGTCAACTTTTAACCCTTTTTGTCCACAAAGTAGTAGTAGTTGAGCCATATCATCGTGCCGAAATTTGTCCATTCTTCACGAGAACGTGGTTTAACTCGCAAAGGGGGAGAACGCTAATTTTCCCGTCATTCGCCATCTTCCAGTAACTCGTTTCAGAGGAATTGGCATATGTCTAGTTGCTACAGTCGGCAGCTATTCCCTCCTTGTACTAGGTCTGAAGATACATAGTCTGGATTGTGTATTATTGACAGACTTCGCATGCTGCCTGAACCCCTACGTACTGCGCTATCGTCATTGTCGGGAATATCGGTGTTGGCTTGTCCCATGCATCACCGGAAGAAATTTTGGCACAATTTGTTAATTTCTAGTTTTATTTTATACAAAATACAAAATAGAAGATTGAAATACATTTTTCAAACGAACTGGCTCAATGGTTAATCTTATATTTGAGTTCCAAGTCGTAATCTATGGAACGGTAATGTTAGCATTGTTCAATTTTGATAGTGAACTTACCGCCTCGTCAATTATATAAGGGAGCTTTTATGTAGAGATTCCGTTATTTTGTTATATCGAAAATATGCTTGCGATGTTTGCTTGGCTGTGACATGCTGGAGACTAAATTTTTCAAGACGACAGATTGGCTCCGTTCGGAATATTCATTCCTTATCGCTATGACTACTTCTCCGGAACTAGCTCTAGTTATGCGATCTTCTGAGCCTGTATTACAGACATTCTCAATGTCCTTGATCTCACTTATCAGATAGTCTGAGAAGTCTGTGTTGGGAAAGAACACAGAGGTGACAAGCGCAGCCGAAGCATCTTCAGGAAGCATTCGGAGCACAACAAGGCATCATCGTACAATCTAGATATACGACTATTGTTACGGCTTGGCTATGCTTTATTAAGACACCAATGGTCGGCGGGATTTGCTTCGCAGTCCACCTAAATCACATCAGAGCCGACCCAATCATATAACTCAAGCAGACACTATTTGTTCTCCGATGATTGAGCGCATGCAATGTTAAGCCCATTTGTAAAGTGACTAATAAGGGTATCTGCCGGGAAATATTTGTCACTTGAGCGGATATATTGGTCCGCGAAGGCTTCTTCGACAGTTGTCTTCCAACGACTAGCGCCATAAGTACAGCTTGGTATGCATAGAGTTGTCACGTCAAACTCTTCGCAGTAAATGTGGTTAAGATTCAGCGTCCACTAGAAAGTTAGGGTCGCAAAAAGAGTCGTCTTGCTGGCTCTTAAGTTAGCAATTGGAGAGCAAATATGCCGGCCCTTTGTGCCTATTAGGCCTACAGTGCAGCGAGACATTGAAAAGATATGCCAAGCATGCTCTGAAGCACACCACTGGACAGTAGAGGGAAAAAATTGAAGCCATTAGAAATGAATAAGCTGCTAGGAATCGCAATGAGTCGGGTACAAAAATGTGCTTGGCCATGGTAAATACATGTATTCTAGCTGCTGCGTAGCAAAATAACTATCGACCCTGGTATGCTCTAACAGGACAACATGTAGTAAAGTTGTAAAACCTTTTTTTTCTGCAATTACCTTCCCTTAAACTTTTACAGGGCATAAGATTTCTGATATCCGTCTTTTACCGGTTTTCCAACGTGAGTACAGTGAGAATAACATCCAACTTCCTCTACCAAGCTTGCAAACAAAAGGCCAGCCCCATAAAAAGTCCAAACAAGGACGGCCAAGGTCAACCAATACTGCATGTAGCACTAATCAAAAACAATTCTGGCTAGGTAAATGGAGCAAGGGGCAGCTGTCCGGGAATAGAACTGGACAGTGAACAAAATGAGACCCCGGCTCATGCTTGAGCTTCCATGTAGCCTTCGATATGGGATGCATATTCTAAATTACGCCAAGATAGTCCAGAATGTAGCTACTCTCATTTCTGACCGCCACCCTGCCGCACGTTATACCTCCAAGAAATCAATCAGTCTGTGGTCCGCACGTAAAAACAGGGCCATATGTGGACCTATCGGATGGGCTACATAATGTTTCTGGTTTTTGCCTCGAGCGCATCGGTATCCTTAAATTTGCTTTGTTACGATATTGGGCTATTGACGACAGTAGCTGCGGCTTAGACTTGGCTTTTTGGGTCTTATGATAATTTCTGCCCAAGAGCCTTCCTCCATTGTTCACTCGGCCAGTTGGTATATTGGTGGGTTTACAGTAGTCTCTATACAGTGTGACATCAATCGCATGAGCTCCGCTGACCTCGTTTATTAATAGCTAAGTTATCAGCCCTCCGAGGCAGGCCCATACAAATATGTTTGGTATAAACAGATCATTCCTACGCGAAGAGTCGACACTGCTGAAAGGATGCCATTATAATTTATCATCATTTATAGAGTAATAGCCAAAATGACGTGGTTCATTCTCAACCATACAGTCGGAGCTACCTTGTTGCTCTACGTACGTTCTGTCATCGACGCTGCCAATGCGGCCTTGACTAATAACACCACAAAGTCGCAGGGCTAGACTCTTTCGGAATCGATATTTGACAACAATGCCATGATACTACAAGAATTAGCCAAAGAGATGTGCTTGAATCGCAACTCTGCATATCGTCATTCCAGTAGCTCCTTCTCAGTCGAGGACCTTCGTATGGAATATGTTATGAACAGTCGCCCTTTGTAAATGGCGCCTGCTGAAGCCGGGTATGAAGACTCATTATTATTATATGTCTAACCACAGCTAATTGTCCACAGAGAATGGGACTATGTGGCTACTCGCCAGCCTAGTGTGGAGTTGATTATATCTCCAATTGCAATGGAAAAGTAGATTGTGGTAAATATGGAAGGGAAGCCTAGAAAGCAGAACTACCCATTTGATGTTTGCTGCTCCGAGTTTGGGTTTATGACATTATATCACTGACCACTACTATACTACGCGTTTTCAGCTGACAACAGCGCTTAGGTTCTGCTACTCAACGAATGAATTCAGCGACCAAGGTTGCCAAAAAGGCTTCGGTAGCTGCAGCGACGTCAAGAGCCCATCGTCCAGTTGACATGGAGGCAGTACCAATGGTATATTAATAGGTTACTGCCAATCATGCTCAAACATTCGCAAGCGTCAATCTGTTTTGCCTGAAGATGTTAACTTGAGTGGGTTTACGCAGATTGACCTGCGTTCGTCTTTTTCTATCCTCATACGTTCGAAATTGTACCTAATGGATAAGAACGTGGGTTAGTTGCTGTCTCGTTTTACTAAGCGCAAAGAAAAGAAGCCTGGTCTTCGGGTCTGGGTCAGAGTCGGCAGACGGTCCTTCAATGATCGTCAGTATCACACCCTCGTTGATATATAATAGCGCATGAAAAGCCAATGACAGGCACGATGATGGGCAATAGCTGGCCTGTATGGAAGATCTTTCACTGACATGGCTAGTACGGCAGCCAATCGAGAAAAGTGTATTGATGGCTTGATTAAATTGATGGACACGTATGAATTTGATGGTGTAGATCTTGACTGGAATATCCAGCTGCCGGTAATTCATCCTAGGCAGGAAATATGCTCATTAATCATTTTTCATGCAACTCTTGTTGGCATTTTGATGTATCAAAACATCAAGAGTTAGTAAATTGGTTCAATATGATGTCTTGCGATATGCATGATGTCTAGAGCGGCACATTCAAGGCCATCGGAGTAAAGATTGCTCTTTATATATAACCTTACCGATATCGATCTTGGAATTGACCTCCTTCGGTGTGCTGGTGTCAAGCCACAGAAGGTTGTCCTTGGGCAAGAATATTACGGTCAATCTTGCGCCTGGTCTGACACTTCGTGAAGCAAGCCCAATGGAGTGTGCTAATTCTCTAGAGGCGCAAAATAAGGGCAGTGATCATGCGCACCGGGTGTAATCATGCTTCAGAGGATCAAAAACATTGTGAAAGAGAAGAATTTCAAGCAAGTCCACGAGAAGGATACTGGCGTATAATGGATTACATGTGACTCTGACCCATGGGTATCATGTGAAGCGAGGATACACTCCCCATAAGCGAGAGTTGACCAGTTCTAGATATCTCGGTGGACTTATGGCTCGGGCAATGGATCAGATCGACCAGAAAGCGAAGAGCTTGGTATTTCATGATGAGTTTAGCGAGGAGGAAATTCAATACACGGAAGCCATCTACCAAGATGAAGCTACCCAGGCTATCTGCTACACGACCAAGTGGAACGAGAAGTGCGCCGCTGGCGACTGCGAGGCATCCAAATTGTGATGAGTGAATCCTTAATCATAACCCCTTAGCTACGTCTCTTAGTCGTGACAGTCCCTCGCAGACTCAGCTGTAAATTCGAATTGGCTAAATGTTTGTGAAAACTGACAAATTCTTATCTGTGTAAACGTGGGGGAAGTATTGAAAGGTGATCTAGAGATTGGTGGTTGCTAATGCTTCGTCTGGCGAAATATGGCCTTAAATGGCAACATTAATATGAAGAGTCCGTTTTATTTGGGATTTCAGAGCGGTGTTATTCGCATGGCGTAAATCTAAGGATTTCAGCCGGATAACTATGCAAATCCGCAGCGAACTAGCTGGCAATCGGACTTTAGCCAGATGATATGCAATCTTCTATCCCCACTTTACGGTGGTGTGCTCAGCTGCAGAATTGACGACTTCCCCAGATTTTGAATTCAGTTATTGAGTAGATGGGGTTGCATACTATTTCCCGAAATTTTTAAAACAGCGAGAGAAATGGATTAAATACTACGACTCGACTTCAATTGCAATGAAAATCAGCATGCCGATTTTAGTCGAAGGCTTTCTTACCTATTGTATCAGAGATGTCGCAACAAGTCCGCCGGTGGTATCACTGGTTTTCGCCGGATGATACCCCCGAAGAGAGGAAGTTGATTCTCAAACTTGATTTGCTAATTGTTCCTTATGCATTCGCCTTATATTGGGTCAAATATGTTGACCAAACAAATATCAGTCAGTCCTTATCCGTAGTTTTTAATGCCAAAAATATTTAGCGAAATAAATGTTATTAACAACTATATACTAGATAATGCTTACGTCTCGGGTATGTCTGATGACCTAGGCTTCCATGGGAATCAATTGGTGCAATTTCAGACAATTTTTGTAGTTGGAAACGTCATTGGTCTTTTGCCTTTTATCTACCTGTTCCCTCGTGTTCCAATGCACTACCTCGTCCCCACCCTCGATTTGGGATGGGGACTCTTCACTCTGCTTCAGTATCGTGCTCAAAGCTACTCTGAAATCATGGCCTATCGCTTTTTGATATCAATTTTTGAAGGTATGATTTTCAGCTTTTAATAGCCTTGCCATTGCCTCTAATATTTAAATTCCAGCGTCCTACTTCCCAGGAATCCATTTCGTGCTGGGCTCCTGGTATCGAAGCGACGAAATTGGCCGTAGGGGAGGTTCTTTCTATGTCGGCCTCACCCTAGGAACACTGACAGCGAGCCTACTGCAGGGTGCTGCAACGAAATATCTTGATGGTACTCATGGCCTTCCGGGATGGCGTTGGTTGTTCATCATTAACGGCATCATCACGCTGCCCCTCGCTTTATTGGGATACTTTATTTGGCCTGGGACTCCCGCGAAACCCAATCGTTTTATCATGAAAGAATCTGAACTTGAACTTGCCCGCGCACGCATAGAGCGAGCAGGTGGCAAAGTCGAGAGCACGCCTTTCTCATGGTCACTGCTGGTTCGCATTCTAAAGAGCCCACAGTTTTATATCTTGGTTATCTGGGACACCTTCTTTTTCAATACAAGCTCGAACACCGCCGCATTTCTGCTCTGGATCAAAAGCTTGAAGCGTTTTGATATTGCCACAATGAACAACTTGGCGGCCATCAGCCCTGGCCTTGGAATCTTCTTCGTCCTATTTATCAACTTCAGTTCTGATTTGTGGCTCGGCCGTCCTGGAGCAATTACGCTAGCATCAGCTGTGAACTTCACAGGGTTGGTGATTTTAGCAGTTTGGAATGTTCCAGAAGCGGCAAAATGGTTTGCTTTCAGTGTGTCATACTCTTCAGTTGCTGTGTCCTCAGTTCTCTATGGCTGGGCCAATGTTATTCTCCGAAATAGCATCGAGGAGCGAGCGTTCACACTTATTTTAATGACTTGTATCGCAACATCTACGAACGCCTGGATTCCCTTACTGGTGTACCCCACAGTTGAGGCACCAAGATTCCCTAAAGGTTACGTTTACTCGGCTACTATGGTCGTTTGTCTCGTTCTTATGACTCAATTGATTAGGGTTCTTTTCGGCAGCAATGGGTGAGTAAACACTAACATAAGACCTTATTCGGGAAACACGGCGCTAATAGTTTTTGTAGCGAGAAAAATAGATTTATAAAGCAGCATGTGAGAGCTGTCGACAATGAAGGCCCGACATCGACGGATTCCATAAATTCACCGGATCAAGCAGGGCTACAAAAGACAAAAGAAGCGTTATCAATTACAGACTGAGTGTTTTCATTATCATGTACAGCGACGTAGTTGAAAATTAAAAATGCTTTGATATATTATTCCAGATGCCTGTATATACATAGAAGCAGATTGCAAATATTGGCATTTACAGTGCATATGACTTATAATGAATTCGTATCCTTCGCCTACTTTGTGGTTATGTTCTACACATCCGCCCATCATCAGCAATAGTCCATGCATCACTTCCGACACCCTTGAGGATATAGAAAATGGAATTGGGGTCCCATTTTTGCTTGATAGACAAGAGTTTCTTATAGTTCTCCCCGAAGAAAGTTGGCTTCCAGTTTGGCTCATTAAAGTCAGCCTCATTCAGGTATGCTCCACTTTGAGGCGTGATCAATGCCAATTGTGGATTAATTTCATTTGTTATAATTCTTTGGTTTTCGAGATTCTGATCCCAATTTGTATTGTTCCAGGGTGTGAGAAGCTGCATCTGGATGAGTGACTCACGCCAAGGGGGGAAAACTGAATTTGGAACTCCATCGCTCGGAGCGACATAGGAGGCAGCCCCCCCGATAACAAATACGCCATGATTTGTCAGGTTAGTAATAACGCGCTGAAAGGCATCGTTATCATTCTCAAGTAAGGACTTGGGAATCAGGCGGCTCCCGAATTGGTTCCCTCCAACCGTAAGATAGCCATACGGAAGCGGTCCCATGTATGTATTGTAGTGATCCAAATATGAAAGAGTAGAATAAGACACATTGACGGCGATATCCAAGTTACTGAGGATTTCGTTGAAGGGTCCAAGAACAGTATCTTTTACGAATTCGCCAGTTGAGTTGAGAACCGTTACTGACTGGATGGCCAGAGATTCATTGTTGAGAAAGTAAACTACCGCAGCTCCCTGGTCGATCATGCCTGGTAGTAAGGCATGGAACTGTGATATGGCGTCATTAAAGGTTTTTGAGTTGTCAACCGTAAAGGATAATTTTGAACCACCGATTTTGCCAGACGGATAAGCTCTAACTGTCAGAGACAGAACAATGCCATATGTCCCGCCGCCGCCACCGCTTAGAGCCCAATACAGGTCGCTATTGTTGCTAGGCGAAGCTACCACGATGTCGCCCGCAGCTGTGACAACTTCGTATTCCAGGGCCTGGTCGGCAGCGAGACCAAAACTAGTGCTCAGAACAGAATGCCCACCACCCTGAGCGAATCCGCCAGCCACTCCAACTGTCGGGCACTCACCAGTCACAACAACAAGGCCATAGGAGTCTGCTGCCTCCACTGCCTCAAATCCAAGAACGCCAGCGCCGAATTTAAAAGCTGGGCCATTGTAACTACTATCGCTCCATTCAATACGCTCGATGCTCTTGAGGTGCTGTGTCCAAAGTGCAAGGGATCCAGCTCCAGTAGAGCGTCCAAGAAGGCTATGAATGTTAGTTATTCATCAAATTTTAATTTTTGTAGTATAGTAGGTCAGCATACTCATGGCCAGTATTGCGGACGAGAACCCGAATATTATTCTCTTGGGCAAACTTTAGTCCAGCAACGACATGGTCTGGGCTAGAGATATCAATAGCATATGAAACGTAGTTTCCAAGCACACATGGTTGTCCCTCAGGAGTGAAAGGATCACAACTTTGGTTAGCAAAGAAAGGCATCATAACGGAAGACGATGAAGGAAGACTATCATGAAATAATAATTAGCTCAAAGTGTATCTTTTAGTTATATGCTGGAGAAAAAGAAAACCATGCAAATGAACCAATATTCGAAGACAATTTGCATGCTAATAACCTAGGCGAACTGACTGGAGCTGAGGAAGATTCCATTGTTCCTGCAATTCTTCGCAGGCTTCTTGATTAAAATGTGGATCATGACATGGAGTACCGATCGGAATTGTGGCAATTAGGCGTCCTTCAACCGTCGAATTGAGCTGATTCCATTTGCCTAGGGAAGGCCATTGAGTGTCGCTCGGCAAAAAATAACAGTTCGACGTAACTGCCCCTGTCGCTGGAACTCTAGTTAACGATAGTAAAAGCCATGCTGCTGTACGTCCCGATATCATGGCGCCCAGTAGTTAATAAGTTCAGGTTAACAACTTCGTGGCAAGCCTATTGAATTGTAAATTTGACATATGATACGATGATATGGATGTTAAAAACTTTTAGTTTAAATGGAATTTAGGGTGAAACTTTTTTTATAGCCCGCAGATGCGGAAGACTCGGATAGGCCCTTGTAGCTTTGCGTGGAGTAATATGTTAAATATTAGCTAGATAGTTTGCTGACTGCTTCTCTCCTAGGTTGTATAGACAGGGCTACGCACGTCAAATATCATATTTATCCTAGGAAATAATGATTTATAATCATAAGCCAGGGGTTCTCACTCAATATTAAATCTATAGATATATATTTATAGTTAAGCAATCATGTATCTTTAATATAGTAATTTACTAACTAAACGTAAAAAACAAAACCCAATTAAAATAGTAATAATGTGTTCCAAGATAAAAATGTTGAAATAAAATATTTCTACTGGTCTTACTTGACTCCGGACGTGTCTTTTGTTAGTTTCCCGTCTTGTTAACTTATCCAACTGTGGAATATGCTTAAAGTCCATCTTTGATCCGCCTCTCAACCCTGCCTTGCTTTGGATAATTCCCCAATGTAGCCTGTAATGAAAGAAATTAATTATGATATGATCCATGCCCGGTATTGTTCTCTGAAGCCAGACCAGCCAGCGGACAAATGAACAGTGACCTTTGAAGCATGCGTATGGGAGCCAGCCCGGCCGACCTAGTCCTAATTCATCGCACACATTGTCGCCGTTCAGGGCTCGAGCCCCAGCCTCAATAAATTTATCCGATACGTTAAATGGCGGGAGATCGCGTATGCATTCGACAAAATTGTGACCAACTATGCGTGAGGTTGCGGTAATATGCAACTCGTTAAGGAGCATGCTCTCCATAGTGGCCTTGGCTCGGGCGACAGTCGCAAAGTACTCATTCGGAGTGCCCATGAGATACGCTACATAGCGAAAAAGGGCAATATAATCAGCAATTTCCTGATCGGTTGGGTGGATACCCATGAGTGGGAGTTGGAGCCACATGTGGTTGCAACAAAAAACCGTGATGGAGTGGATAGAGTCAAGCGTGTTTATGGGAACGCCAAATTTTTCAATATCAAAGTACTCGGGCCGACTTCTCGTCAGTTTTAGGATGCGTTCCCGGACTGCAGAGTGTAATAGGCGGACTCTTATGGCGGCTTCGTGGCCTTCACCACCAGGTTGAATGGCTTCGAGAGATTTGGTAACTTGCAGCAGGAATTGAAATGTCTCAAGAAGTCTTCTTAGGAGCAGCGTGGTAGAAAAACCACCAGTACGGACGAGCACTTCCACGACGCCAGCAGAACCCGAGTTCTCTCCTATAAAGCCCTGTAGCGCAAACCCCATGATGGCTGCAGGGGCATATCGATACAAGAACATCTGTCCTCGACGGAGTTGCTCCCAGTCAACCCATTCAGGTACTGTATTTATGTCGTTCCAGAAACGTGTTAAGGTCTCGTTCTCAGTGTGGTGTTCCAGTAGTGTGTCGTACATATCAAATGGGCATCTCTTAGCACCAGTTTCGGGTTTTGTGCCTTGGGCGTATTCTTGGAGAATACTAACGACATGGCTTCCCAGGCTGTCGTATTGGTAGCGAAGAGGGTCGGTCTGATGACGCTCTAGGTGGAGGGATGTCCATTCAAACGTATGGCTATTTATCGTATGTCTCCGCATGTTGACTTGCTAGCTAGAATCGGGGCTGTGTTATGAATGACCTTTTTAAGGGAGTTCATCCTCAATGTGGTATCTATATCCCCAAGAAGAGAAAGAAGTTGCATAACTCGGGCTTTATAGGTCATCTGGGCTAGTAGTAGCATAAGATCTAGGCATATACTGGTTGTATACTGACAAATACCTCGAAAACAAATTCATGTGCCTAAAGATTTAGGAAGAAAACCGGTCATTTGCTACAAGTTTATTGTCTAGAACACGGACCAGCGTCAGAATCGAGGCCCGAGGTTGTGTGTCTTCGCATTTCAGAATAATGAATGTACTACCCAAGAAATATGTATTCAAAGAACACAATATTTTACAGGAATGTCCTAAAAATCTAATGTTATCCAATGTAGTCCAATGTCCAAAAAGATCTGCAGTTGACAGAGTCCATTATGTGATATGGATTAACGGAAACTTCTCCCCAGCGACAATCATAATGTTTGACATCAAGCGAGCAAACAAATATATGTAGCAACGAATGGAAATAAAGGGTTATAAATCGCAAAGAGGGGTTATGGCGCCACTCAATAGGATGCTAAAATAACCACGGACCTCAATCAATAGAACAATAAGATTGTATGAATATTATCAAGATACGATTAAATACTAACAATAGGATTAGTATCCACAAAGCTCCACAAATGAATAATATGTATAGTTAATATTATAAGCACTGTCCATTACTCGCAATAGAATAATTAAACCTATTGATATAGAAAAATTATAGGGCATAATTTGATTACGGACTAATTCTCAGTTGATGGGTATATTTTCATTATCTATTACTATGCTCTATTTGTTTATACTATCCCTTTACTTCAGATATTGATAGATATTAGTTTGGAGACTATAACATACCGTTGATTTCCTGTCTAACTCCATAGAGGTGTTTCGGCTATGTCAGCTCTTGTTTTGCTAGGGTTTTAGTTATCGCATTTATCCACAATGCTTTCCCATCTCTTATTCAGGATGCCCTTTTTTATGGTTCTCAAAATTAAAATACTTGTCGACTTCATCTACAGGCTTACCCTCAATTGGCGATCGTTGAATCGAAGGCGAACGACCGTCCTGCTTCCGGATATGTTTCAGACGTTCTTGAAAGAGATTCCAGAAGTGAATCCCTATTACCAGACGGTAAAGTTGGAGTCAGAAAACTGGCTAGGAAGGTACGCTTACACTGAGCCTGATTCACATGTTGGTATAATCTACCTAACTATTAAAACAAGCTTTTGTGACTTTAGCCCTACTATGAAAAGAAAGGTTAACAAATGTGATTTTTCTTATTTCTGTGCTATTACAGCTCCGCATTCCCCAAGGGAAGAGTTCAGAACTCTGTGCGACTGGGGTAACTGGGTATGTTTAGACTATTGAAACAATGATGTGTAGCTCTAATTGTGGTTGCATATGCTTTCTAGGTGTTTCCGTATGATGACAGTATGAATTGAAAAGCTTATATTGGATGCCGAATAACTAATTACCTAGTGTTTGACAATGGAGAGCTGCGAGATCAGCCCGAGGAATCTAGGCGTATCATGGGAAGTCTTATGAGGCCCATGGTAGGCAAAGAACTTGAACATGACAGACGACGCATTGTGCAGGCACACGACACTGTTGTGGAGAGAATAGCTATGGTAAATTTTCATATTTAATAATGTAACGACTGCAACTAACGTGCTTAGAAATCATCAACAGGTGACATTTTCTGCCCTACTCTGATTAATTTTTATTAAAAAATGCAGGCATACAACAACGGTTTGCTCTAGCGATGGAAGGATACTGTAGTGGTGCACTCGCACATATCAAGCACCATTCCGAGGCCCGATTACCTACTCTAGAGGAAATGGTCATAATCCGCCGCGACTCTGCTGGCGTTCGTCCTTTATATCACCTCGTTGAGTATGCACACAGTCTACAAGTTCCAGATGATGTGTTCGACGACCCAGTCATTCAGGAGCTTGAAAACCTCGGCGTAGACATGGTCTCTATGTGAGTCAATCTTGGCCATCGGGTTGTGATCTTATATTGACTAGCAGCAGTTCTAACGATATTTTATCTTACGCTAAAGAGCAGGAGGAGGGTGTGCCACACAACATGGTCATAGTCTGTCAAGCTTGCGGTATGTCAGCTCAACAAGCCTTTAACACTGTCGGTAGGCTGTTAGAAAATCGTTACCAGCGGTGGGATGCGATTGAGAAAAAGGTTCCAACCTGGGGATTTGAGGCCGACTTACAGGTAAAAAGGTACATCGACGGCATCAAGGCTGTGGTGCAGGCCAACCTGTATTGGAGGTAAGTAATGAATTTTGGCTCTGGAGCTGTTATACTAATACTTCATAGTTTCCGATCAGAGCGGTATTTGGGACCCAACCCAGATAAGGTTCGGCGAACTCGTCAGTTGAGCATTTTAGCATAGTTGCATTTGCGTTGGCATTCGATATATGACATCCTAGCATCATCCTCGGAGGCTGAACCATGTAGGGGATAGGGTGAGAGTTGAAAGTCGGGACTAAAGGGAATGAATAGGTTAGAGATGTAATGTCACATTTGAGGTAATGTACGTTTCAGATTAAATTAGATCTAAACATGTTCCTTTAAATGATCATAAGTTGCTTTTTTCCCGCGATGCAACGGTGTATAAAATTGGCCGTAGTATGAGAAGGGTCGGGTATCAGTGGCTGCCATGACCGATTTTGAGACTTACTTGGTGAGGATGCATTTGCGAATATAACATCAACACCCTCTTCCATTATCTTTTGGGGAAGTTATGCATATCTCCTAAAGCATTTGGCCGACAAAGTGCCTATATTAGAAGATTATGGCCGGGTCTAGTCTGTTGAGAAAAATTATGGCATGCTGCTTGGGAAAGCTCATGAGCATAGCCATCAAATCATACAGTGCTCTTGGATAATCTCGTTAGCAATGTTATCGCCCTCTACCGCTGGCAAACATCTTGATATACCCTGCGAGCAGCCACCGCACTGTAAATGCTCTCGAGCGGTTCATAGTTGTGGAAGTTTGACATACTGGCACACCGTCTCTTAAAAGGGACTGATATGAGGGATATGATTTAGACGTAATGACACCGTTGGCGGCTATTAACCAGGATTATTTGGATAGATACTAGGGAACAAACACGTTTCCCATTCTTGGTGAAGTATATAGCTAATGTTAGATTACTAATAGCAATATAGAGATGATAGTGGGAGAAAATGGGTCGACCGTTATTAATGTACCAGGTGATTAGCACGATTAAGAGACGAATTCAAGACGTAGACTGTGAATTTATGGGACCTTGGGCTAGGTCAAAGCAAACTAAGTGCCGTCTGAGATACACCAAGACGAGAATAACTACATGTAGGCAAGTAACGAATACCCTCGCTATACGCTCCACGATACATCATGGCACATAACCGACCGCTATCAATTATTACAACTCTAGTTGAGAAAAAGCCTGCAATATCTCGTATTACCCATATAAACAAAGATTTCAACGTTAAGGGGATATGGACGACTGCGCCAGCTACACAGTTACTTACACCGACTCACCTAAATCGACTTGACCCTCAAGTGCCACCACGGACGCATTTTCTTAACCTCACCCTACTACCCCACAGCGCATGTAACTGCGAAAGCATGTAATAGATTCAGCGAGTTAAACAAAGCCTCTGTGATTCTCATGGTCGATGCGGTGCTCAATCTATTGAAATGTCTGACTGAGGTCCTCAAATCAATGACCATGGACGAACACTATTCCGCTAGCTGTAGACACTTCCTACGCGATACGACAAGCGCGCATCATAAACCCATTCTAGTAGTAGCGGATCGGGGCCTAAACCTGCATCAATTCGATATGCAAAGTCGTAAGCCTCTCCAGTCTATGCTTTTTCAAACGCCTCATAAACTCGACCATATGCAATCCAGCACCTCCAAGCCGCAGATGCAAACCTTTCCGAGCCATTCTGACTACTCGACAAGCAAGTTCACCCTCCGCCAGCTCGCACCGCTAGGGCGCTGTCTTACTTTGGCGCCAGCATACAGCGAAGCCTTGATATCAGCCGACGGAACGCCTTGGGAAAGGACCCTGCCATGACTTTCGGAGAATCCGAATGAAGCGGCACACGTGAACCAATACGCGAATTGTCAACGAACTACATTCGCAATTATCCAGGACGTGGCGCACGGAACAGTATTAAGCTTCGTCTTAGTTGATCCAGGTGTGGATGTGCGCATCGGCGGGGTTAGGGCGGGGCACACAGCGCTGCAGGTTAGATCACAGCGGGATCTACCAGATCAAAGATATTGAACAGGCGACGAAATTATTAATAAAACTTGGCATAGACACGCGCAGAGAATACATTGAACTAAGGAAGAGCCTATTTTTCGCTATTCCAGGGGGATTTGAGCGATATTATCCGACCAAAATGAGTGTGTGGCCCACACGTGATTTGCCGTGTGAATGGTACAAGTCGGCGAGTGCTCAACTCATCTGCCCCTCATCTTTTTATTCTAGGAACACCAACCTCAGCCGACAAGCATATGTATTATTGCGTTTATACACACTACTGAAATCCTTACGCCTCATATTCATCTCGGTTGAAATGGAAATGGATGCCATGTCTGAGGCAGGGTCCATCAGGCTTAACGACCCTATACCATTGGAGCTGCTCGCACCTGAGATTCTGCTTCTAATCATCACCTCACTTCCTGGCCTAGACACACTTTGGAACCTCATGAGAGCATCGCCTCATATATGGCGGCTATTCGACAGTTATGCTCTGTTTATTACAGAGTGTATCCTTTCGGGGCCGAACTCTATTCTCCCTTTAGCAGTCTCAGAACTCGTAAGAGGAGTTGTCCTTGTGCGCTCCAGGATTCTTCCATTTCAAAGCCTGGGCGAATTTCAGCTCCAATTTATGCAAGGCCAGATTCCTAATAGAAATAGCCAGAGTTTTATTTCTCTTGGCCCTGGGGTGCTATCTACTGCTACGCTGTCAGTGGCGACGCTCCGCTCCGTCATTGCAACTGCATACCACATCTCTGCGCTTGCGCAAGCATGTTTGGAATCGTGCCTAGTGCGGATAAGAGACCCAAGCTTCAAACCAAAGCATGCTTGTGACCCAACACCGAATTACTACTCACGCTACTACATAGAGAATGGATGCGAGGCCTCTGAGGTTTTACCAGAGGATCGCAAGTTTGTTGGTACACTCGTGAAGATAGTTGATGCAGGAGACCCTAGTTGGATCGAAGAAATGAGAGCCTTACGTGCAATGTGGATTATACAGTTGACGGGCGAAGTTCAACATTTGGTTGAAGACCCAGAGGCAACATTAGGCTGGTCTACCGAGGATATAAAGACACTTAGCAGCATGGACCCAACAAGCCTGATAGACAACTCCCACGCCTTTTCCATTAACATTGAAGAGATGAAGACCGCCATTTCTTATATTAGAACTTTGGGGGATGCGACAAAAACTAAATACTACCGACTGCCTCAGGCGCCTTCAGCAACTGTGAGTGCGAGACGGACAACGACTTCGCTGAAGCCGAATAGAGACACAACATATGTTTATGGATTCTATCTAAAGAACGAGGCCCACCCACTGCGAAAAGGGTCCTTCATACCCAAGGATGGTAGACCAATAATTAATGACGCCTATGAATGGGGTCAAACTGAGTCGTCCTTGCTCAGAGTAAGCCCTGGCATGAAAAAGTTCAGATATCTTACGTGTGGCAGATCAGTTATGGTATCTCCCCTTTCAGGAATAAAATTTGATTCTTTTCGCCCACTCGGACTTGCCTTCTGGGACCAGTGGAGGATGTACTTGTTGGGACTAACACACGGGGTATCAGAGGAATGGATGTTGAATGGTAAGCGGTATCCGCCTTACTTTTACCATTTTGCGATGGAAAGTATTCTACCTCCACAAGAGGTTATCAGTGTAAAAGCTGCGCTGCGTGAGCAAAGAAGGCAACCTAGAGAGGAAAGACTAAGGTAGTTCCACGAAGTCATTACTTGCATTCCAAAATAGACATGTTTCGACGCCTACCCCGGCGATTTATATCCAATTTTCCTAAAAGTTGCTACCACTTCACTTTAGCGCATCATCAATCAATTAATTCCCCGATATTTTTTCGAGGTCTACTATCATTTGATCGTTTTAGACTTTTTTCACAGGAAGACGGTTTTTGTTATATACTGCACTATCCCTTGAGGTGTAGTATTTGCGATTTTCTGCCTCACAAAATCACAGTTGAACGTTATAAGTAACTATACTGCTAAAATACCCATCATGTCCTTGACATTTCAGAAACAATTTGCTCTTCAAAATTAACAAATAGCGCATAACCGCGAGATAACATAAAATAAGAGGCTTGTGCCTGCGCCCTAGCCTCAGTATCGTCGTCCATATATAAGGCGTCTTTGCGACAAGCATATCAATTTTATTGATAAGTTTATTCCTAACCTTCTTTATAACCAATTACGAAAAGCGCAGCCCTAGATCCATTCGCACTACCAAGTACAGCTCCAAACTCGTCAGGATGCGTCGCAAACTTAAGGGTTAAATAATTTTCCCATTTCCCAATCAGCGGTATTATGCTCTGGTCCTTATATCTATTTAGTAGAGCTGTCGAAATTGTGGATAGAATAATTTCGGTCTTAACGTTTGCTCGAAAAATGTGTTCAACATCGCATTCCTGCTGCATCCCTCCACTGAGACTCATAGTTAGTCATTATGATGATGAAAATACCACCTCTGATGGGTAATTCGATATAAACTCAAAAAACGAATATTTGTCGGGGTTTGGCCACCACGGTACTAATGACACTCCGACCTATTACGACGTCCATAATTGAGGTGTGTAATATCATCCTGAGTTGATCGACTTCTTAGGTTGTTCTCATATGAAGCAGTATCATTACATGCCTACTCTACATCATCTGAAAGCGCCATGACACGTCCAATAATTGACAACCTGCCGCCCGTATCGTCAGTTTTAAATTTTATTAGCACGGGAGATAATCATTCGAGCATTCGAGGAAGCATGGTAGCAATACTGGTAGTTAACAAGTATGCCCCATCTCCAAGAACATACCGCTACGAAACACGCCAAGGTATTGAGGGCTAGATAAACTACATGTGGTTGATCCGGTGGTATAAGAATTTCATGAGAATGAACGAGCGGAGCTTTAGTGAAGAAATCATAAATTCTGTGCAGTGGGGAGAGCCCACAACTAAAGAGTAACATAACCAAATCAAGCTTTGGCACATATCCCATCCACTTGAAGACATTTTGCTTTGGAAAGAACCATTTGCATGCTATTGCTACCAAATGTACGTAAATCTGTCTACTCGAACGTATCTAGCTGTTGGTACGTTACCCACGCATTTGCCTTGACAACCAAGTCAGTACTCCCAACCACTAGAAAACAACACCCGATCCCAAACACCACGAAATGACTTTGCTCCCTATGAATCATCTCTCTTATAATATTTTAGTCACGTTCGTAATAATACCTCTCGTAGCTCTATCCCGCCATTTGCACATAAACGGCGCAAGTTTGGTCTAGCGGATAAAGCCTTATATACTTCAAGTCCCAAAACGGAGAGCATTTTATTTAATGACCCTTCATCTTATAATTATATCTTAGCGAGTCGGAGGTGTCGCTCGGCCTAAATAAAAGTAAATATATCGTTTTTATAGAGCAAGGAGGAGAAGCATAAAGGTAGATTCTCACTTCGTATATAGCATCATAATCAAGACTCCATTTATAGAATGCAGGTGATTGAAAATCAGCATCTCTATCAGGAATCACATTTTGCACATCTTCCGTCTGCGTTTTTGTCTTATCAGAAGAGTTGAGTTGCCTGCTAGAGAAATGCGTTGTATTCCACCGTGAGTAAGCCTTAATGCGCTCAACTCTTGGCTTACGAATAGCTTGCCATATCTCAACAATTCTACGCATAGAAATTGTTGAATTCGATGCAAAATGCTCCAAAAGATGATTTAAAACGCCAATATCTTCAATCGTCATTGAAAATCCCTGAGCAGCATTCGGGTGCATTGCATGTGCGGAGTCACCTAGTAGAATGACCCTCCCGGCTTGGCTGGTCCAACGTGGGAGATTTGGCATTTCCGCTAGTCTCCAACGATCGCAAGCATCTGCCAGTTGTAGAGTTTTGACTAGCTCGCTGTTTGAATCTGCAAAAATTTTACGAACATATTCGATGTCCCCTTTATCATCCCAAAGGCTCCTTTGATCGGTTTCGTCTTGGCTGGCGAAGAGAAACCCAATTCTGTTGAATCTCGAGCTATATCTGGTGATAACAAAGCCCCCGTCACCCAACCAGCATGTCATATTGCGGGTTTGCGTCAATTTCATAGAGCTGGGGTCCTCACTCAAATCAGTTGCAACAATTTGACCTCCATAGAATGTGGTTGAGTTAATAATGGGCTGCAGAGATCGATGAGGATCAATGTCAGACAAAATAGTCGATCTTGCATGTGATTTGATGCCATCAGCTGCCAAAACAAGATCTCCAGTAATGCGCTCGCCGCTTTCCAGCACTACCGCAGCATGAGTCTCGTCATCGAGCACTTGCACCACATTTGCGTTAAAATGTATATGAGCGCCAGTAGTGGACGCTTTATGGTACAACAGTTTCACCATAGTCTTTCGGGTTGTCCCCCAGTTAACATGCTTGGGGTCGTCGAGAATGACATCCTCCTGAGAAATTTCGCCTGACTTCAAATCTCGAAATGTGACCGATGAAGACTTCTCTGAGACTTTTTCCAGGTCTTCATCGAGACCCCAATCATGCATGATTCTACTCGCACCTGGTCTGATGCTTATGCCGCCTCCTAGTGCATTCAGTTGATGACTGCGTTCGAAGAGCTCAACAATATGGCCACTTTTAGCAAAACAATATGCTGCAGTCAAGCCACCTAAGCCAGCTCCAATAACGATGACCTTCATATCTGTAGCTTTTGGTGCTAATTTTTATGCAAGATGGGAGGTAGTGGGATTGATTAGACCGCGCTTATAATCGATGTGGGAAGTCTTTTTTGAGGTCAGTACCCTTGAATAAGATGGGGGGATGAGGTTGGCTATTTGAAGCAATATTAAATTATCTTGCGAATTCGTTGGTCACGTAATAAGGTGGTTATCATGGATATATATAAATACCCTCATTCACTAAAGTTCCAGGAACATCTCACGATCTTTATTTTTAACCGAGGCTTCCGGACTGGCCGTGCCAGTAGTAGTAGCAACTTGCAGGATGTGAGGAATCATCCTAATGGTCGGACGAATATTTGGGAATGGAAAGATCCACAATTATTATTCTGTCCCTGGTTGAATCCCATTTTATTTTCAACAATATGTCAAAATAGTGGAGTTCAAACATGGATCGTTAGATTAATTTGTTATGGCTATGCGTTATGTTAATCACAGCATCACCAATGACATATCATACTACAGCTCAGGGTTAGTAATTATCCATAGAACAATTGAGTAGGTAAACTGCACCGTACGTTTAATATAGCTGCAAAACAGGGCATATTTATCTCCAAAAGACCACATTGATATTTAATTTCAATACAGCTAAAAAAATTTCCAACATACGAATTAATAGCAGTTCTCTGCCTGTGATATTATAATACGTATTTATATACGAATCTGAAATAAATATGAATCTAGACTACGTAGTCTAGAATAGATAAACTACCATAATATAAACTAGTTTAAGGCAGCGAGTCTCTAATCATAGATTTGACAGATAGGCAAAAGAATAGGCAATATAAAACTGAAGACAAATTTAAAGTATCATACAAAGCAACCCGCTTAGTCACACACATATTCGCATTGTACTCCGTAAAATGGGATAAGAAACATTGAATTTTACTAATGAATCTACCCCTCGAGATGGAAGTAATGCCTAGACTAAGGCGTTGAATAATTTGGCAGCAGATTGTACGCGCCGATTTGCCCCTGTGCAGATCTCCGGTCTCTTTCAAAATGTCACTGTGGAGTAGCAGTCGCGTCAGGCCACAGGGTACCCTGACAGAACAGTCGATAAGCCACGAACACTCAATCGGACCCCACTAACCTCCCCCTCTAGAAATGTTTTGCCGTCGACTGAAGCAACCAGGAGATTGGAAATTTGTTCCTTCAACCGCGACCAAATTGGACTGACTAGCAAAACGAACGCGCCGATTCCCCAGTAATTGATATTTGATAAGTCAACAGCCTGATCTGCAATGTGTGGTGTTACCGCTCTACTTGTCCGTTTCTTGGCACGCGACTCGCGATCCGCGACACTGATGCTGACGATGGATGACCTCAGCGATATCGCTAGGCGATCTAAGGGCCACCACGGCCGCCATAGGCATGTGAGTTTCGGTCTTCATATAACTTAGAGAGAGACAGTTACCTAATATATATGTATCACGGTCAGGACTCGTCGTATTACCTCCAACATGTGTGTGGACTTCAATGATGCCATCCCGCGAGTTTGGCACTGACAAGCCGGATAGCGTGGCCAGAATGCTGCGGGCATCACCGTTTCATAGGGCGGAAGAGTATATCAAGTCAAGGGAGACAGCTTGGCCTCGAAGCGCGTAAATTCCTTCGCTAGAATTATCGAACCGGAGCTAACGAACCGTAGCGGGTTTAGAGTCAAGAGTGACAGAGCCCGGCCTCAACAATTACCTAGTAATCTCGGCATTTGTCACCTGAGATACCCGACTGCTAGAAACTCCTTTACGTATGTAACCCCTCAAAGCTCTTCAAACTCTTACGCTTTTGCTGACGTTGTCCGGCATCACAGATCTGAGGTGCAGCCCTTTTATAGTACTCCGACGAACGAACCCTCTTTTCCGTCTCGCACTTCAACTAACTCGCAAAGTGAATTCTCCAATTGGGATCTATATGAGCGCCAACGGAAATCTCATCAATTTCGAGGAACTCCGCACATTCCTCGATGTCCAGGCAAACCGACACATCCATTCAGATTCCGGCTCGGAGCTTCTATGGGCTATCAGCAATTGCCTACCAACAAGCCCCTTTCCTGACCTGGATCCGTAGCCTCAATGGATACGCCCATGCTCTCACTGAACCTGGAAAGTCTTGAGTGAATTTCCAGGACATTTTCACCGCTCTCCAATACGTATACAAGAAGTGTCAGGAAGCTTTTGCTTGCACTGTAATGATTGTCGGATTCAGTATTTTTTGGATTATGGTGAGTCTACTTGACACAAAAAACTGGTGACATAGCATCTCTGACTAACTGTTTGCATAAAGATTCGAACGATATTCGACCTTTTTGGATCCCGGCCTCGTTTACAATACAAGGAGCTACCGACTACCTTCTGGCTTCTAGGTCTGTTGCTCTGAAGTAGCTAGGCTTCAGCAATATCCGCATAAGGCCAAGCGAGGCTGTTTTAATCCAAAAAGGATGCGATCCTATCGTCTGCCGAGTCGTTGAGATGAGTCGCTATAGCCTTGACGTGTAAGTACTTCTCCTTCTGTTCTACCCTTTCTGAAAGCCGCATGCGTGGTCAACTACAAAATAACACTTTACAGGAGCCATACGCTTAGACGTAACCTTAAACTCTTAACGTGCGCCTGAAATGGTGATATTATTGTGATTTTGATCTCATAGAATGCCAACGCCGGTTATTTATATATCCTGTAAGCGCAATCTTGAACGAAACGTTTAAGGCATAGCGGAAATGTAGATCCTCGATGATTATCTTCCTGTATAATATCCCGAAGGCTGGATAATTGAAACTATCCTCTAGGATTATTGACAACATTAATAAATTTCCAAAAACTGATGCCGATGACGACTCTCCTGCATTTCGCAGCTTCAGTCGCGTGGCTACGGTTAGGTGTGGTCTGAAAGCAAATTCCTGCCAAATTTATGCTCAATTTAGTCCAGCAGGCTGTTACAGGGTGCACATGGATCGAGATGATGGTCAAGAATACAATGGCGAGGTTGTTGGATATCTCGTCAAGGCTTTGAAGGCAGAGCGGGCGAGCGGCTATTGGAGGGACAAGATGCCGTTTGAACGGTTCAAATTAATACTGAAGTGTCAAGACCTAACCTCAGCATCAGGCCAAGGTAACGCAACAGTCATAAATCGGCAAATTAATGAGGTGTTAACTTCACCTGGCAAATTGAAGCAAGGTGAACGGTAAATTGTTTGTTACTTACACTCTATGGAAAATGAAGTTCAGTGAACGATACGTCGACATTTTATGATAGTGATATTAACGTAGTGTAATTATATCTATCCCAATATTAGTTTAATATAAACTTACCCTATACCTAGCGTAATCTTTAGGAATAACCTATAATGTTATAAGTGAGTTAAATAGCTTAGCTATATATTATTCTTTGGGCCATTTTTATTAAGATAATAATAATTAAATAAGTAGAAATGATTATAGCTAAGTAGTTTTCTACACTCAGTTATTTTGGTCAAATTAATTAAAATAACTATGAGACATTTTAGCCATTATTAATTTATATTATAGAAATAATTTACATTTATTTAATTTACTTCTTGCATTTCATATATGATCTTAAATTGTATATAATTCATTTTATAGTAAATATTACATTATATTTCCTTGAAAAAATTAGAAAAATATTATTTATTATAAATAGTAAGAGAAGGTAGGAAAACGGCCAATTGCTATATATCCTCGGATATACCAACATAGTACAGCTATTTATCCTCGGACTAGCGATCGCATTAGCAATGCGGACATCTAGTCAAGCTCAATAAAATACAGAAGGCATTTCTCCTTTCTTCTAGAGATACTTACCAATCGAAAACTATCTGTCAAATTATACTGCTGTGTGCAAATTCACCTAACTAAAAATGAGCGAACCAGGCAAAAATTTCCAGCTTCCTACAGTGAAGGTCGCCTGGCTACAGCGTGATCTCCTAGTGTTCGCCGTTAGCATCGGCATCTCAGTAGCTGAGCTACCCTTTGTCTTCGTGAGTCCATCACCTGAAGCAAGCCTCAGGATGTCCACTAATATGAACAGGAGCAAGATGAAGGCTTCCAAGCCTTTCCAACATACCCAACTGTTCTACGTTTGTGCTCCCTTCTTTTAATACAATCCGATATACCTTGTATGAATATATTCTAATCACGGTATATACTAGCGTTCAAATTAACCGACCACGAAGTCGTCGACTTCAACAGTAGGCTGACGCCTCCTAAGATCCCTGGTGTTCCTGAGCTCGATCCAAACAAAATCATCGACGGCGGCCGTTCTTTGACATTTTTCCGTCCAATTCCTACGACTTCAGCTGGCAAAAACTTCGAATTTCGATCAAAGATTATCGGCGTATATGATCGAGGAAAAGTTGGGTCGGTAGTTGAAGACGAGAAAATTTTGGTTGACAGCGACACGGGAGAAGAATATGTGAGGATCGTCGCAACTACATTCTATATGGGACAGGGCAATTGGAACGGACCTAAAGGTAAAAGAAAAGCGATCATCCGCTATTGTGCGTGTCGGAAGTTAATCGAATAATACAGGCCCTGCTCCGAAGAAATATGCACCACCTCAAGGGAAGGCACCTGATGCTGTCCATACATACCAAACTACTCTGCAGGCAGCATTGATATACCGGTAAGCCTTAGTCCCGTTCAACTGAGTCATCATATGCTTTCATTCAGCACTGTGGCTTTGATAAGCTAATTTTCAATCTTGTAAACCAGTCTCAACGGTGATTACAATCGTCTGCATGTTACGCAGGAGCCAGGAAAGTCATTAGGATATGGCGGCCCTATTATGCATGGACTTTTCACGTACAATTGTGCTGCACATGCTATCTTGAAGACTATCGGAGGTAGCAACCCGGCAAATTTGAAGGAGCTCACAGCCCGGTTTTCGGCACCAGTGCGCCCCGGCGACGTATTGGTGACCCAGATCTGGAGGCTGGGAGAATTTCAAGGGGAATTTGAAGAGGTGCGGTTTGTGACGCTTGTGGATGGAAAGGCTGTACTAAACAATGGGAGAGCACTGGTGAAGCCATCAACTCCGGTGCAGAGTAAGATATGAGAAAGCTCTTCTAACTTACAGGCATCGCTGGAATGAGTGTACTCTATTCCGACTCAATTCCGACTCACAAGGGGCTAGATATGCTAGTAGATAATTGTGAATACATATGTTATCATAACCAGTCTTATTCCATATTTTATACAATGGGGTCTTGAAATCTAGACATTGGAGTGACGCTACACAGTAAAAGCCGACTTTTCATTGTGGCGGTTTTATTGATCATAAGATATGCACACCAGCCGCAGTTGCATTAGCATTTGAATGTTCTCCCCATGAAATCCCCACACCCCTCGGCTAATCGCTACCGCTAGTTGCAGCCGAGATGCTGACTGAAAATCAATGAACATCTCGGGAACAGTAGCCTCGGATATGGGTAAGATAATTGCCATCTACTAGAGCGTAATCCCTACCAAATTGTAGTATTAAGTATTAGATGTTCTGCAAGCTATTGTTCGCATTTTAGTGGACAGAAATTACGTCTGCCCTTTATACAATCAAATCGAACTTCATCTTGAAAATGGCATCTAATCGAATCGCTGCTATTGCGAACCATATCCAGCCTCAATCCGATGGATTACAGGCTCTGTAAGTGCATTCCGTTGTGAGGACAGGTTGGACACAGCGCTGAGTATTATGTCTATTATTTCAACAGATTGCGCAAAAATCCGGATGACATTGTCATTACACTCGCTTTGCGGACTGCACTAGCCAAAGGCTTTAAGGGAAGCTTCAAGGATCTGGAATTTGCGTCGCTTCTGTACCAATTGCTACAGGCTGTTCACGATCAGGCTGGCTTTGACGTATCTTTGGTTGAGGATATATCTATTGGAAATGTGCGAAGCTTTCGCCACAAAAGCTGATTTCATGACAGCTAACGAATTGTAGGTTGCCAACGAAATGGCCGCGCATGTTGGCCGCGCTGCGGCCCTTGCTGCTGGTTTTCCAGAATCTTCGGGTACATCTGCTGTGGGTCGATTCTGCTCTTCTGGATTGAAATCTATCCAAGACGTCGCAAATCAAATCTCGTGTGGGAGTATTGATATTGGAATCGCAATTGGAGCAGAATCGATGAGCAAGGCAGGACCAACCATTCCGACTTTGCCTTCTGACATATGCCGTTCTCAATCTGCAGCCGATACTCTACAACCTATGGGACAAACATCGGAGAATGTTAGTGATGACTTTAACATACCTAGAGTGGCCCAAGATCGATATGCGGCGGAATCCTACCGAAGAGCTGAGGCGGCCCAGAAAGCGGGTTGGTTTGATGAGGAGATTGTTCCAATATCTGCTCAGATCAAAGACCAAAAGACTGGACAGGTTCGAAATGTTGTTGTCACAAAGGACGAAGGGCCTAGATGGGGCACGACGTTTGAATCTCTAAGTAAAATCCGCCCAGCATTTCCTGAATTCGGCGACCGGAGCACAGGTGGTAATTCCAGCCAAATTACGGACGGTGGTAAGCTCTACACAAATTTCACACTCGAAAAACTAATGAATACGCTGCTAACGATAGTTTTAGCTGCCGCGGTCATCTTAATGAAACGATCAAAGGCAGAAGAGTTGAACTTGAAAATCTTGGGCAAATTTTGTGGTGCAACTGTGACAGGATTGGCCCCACGCATCATGGGAATTGGCCCGTCAATTGCTATCCCCAAATTATTACAAAAGTTCAATCTGAAGCTTGGTGATGTTGATTTGATCGAACTTAATGAAGCATTTGCCTCCATGGCGGTCTACTGTCACCAGGTTCTCGGCCTCGACCCTTCAAAAGTCAATGTCCGAGGCGGTGCAATTGCTCTCGGCCATCCACTTGGCGCAACAGGTGTACGCCAGGTTGTGACAGGGCTGAGTGAGGCAAGGAGACAAAACAAAAAGACACTATTGACAACTATGTGTGTGGGGACTGGGCAGGGAATGGCAGGGTTGTTCATAAACGAACAAGTCCGTTAAAGACGGGGTTGTTGACGCTAGAGAACTTGGCTTCCTGCATTTAGAGAATATTATACTTTAAAGCGAAAGCGTCTTGGTCCATTTAATTTTCTAAAAACTCGCTTAATGATGCATATTATTTTGCAATTCACCGGCCAGTCGGATGCATTTACACATGGTAGGTTCGCCATTCTATGACGTATAGGCCTTCCATGCTCAACCCCACGAATAATGTCAGCAATGATGTTAGATCATCATGGGGAACCGGGGAACTCATGCGTCATCCCTTTGACTTTGCGGCGATGATTTGGAATATTAGCAAATATGCTACGACAAGTGGTGACAGATTGCCGGGGGCGATATGCATATTACTCCGCATCTCTATTACCTCGGAAATGAAATCTGGTCCGAGGAACTGAGTCCCAATATCAGAGTCAAATATATACCAATGCCTGTCAGCTAACTGGAATGCAATTGACATATTCATACAGTCTCCTTAAGTCGTATTTGAGATATCCAAACAACCATGGCGCCTGCTCCCTCAGTTCAACTTTCGACCCCAGTGACTGGTGTTTTCGAACAGCCTGTGGGCTTGTAAGCATCCTTACCCTCATAGTAGAACTGCCAAAGCTGACTTCTCAGATTCATCAACAATGAATTCGTTACCAGTGTGAAGGGTAATACGTTTGTCACGATCAGTCCTGTTTCTGAGAAGCCCATCACATCTGTGTACGAAGCTACCGCCGAGGATGTAGATGTCGCAGTGGCCGCAGCTCGTGCGGCGTTCAAGGGTTCATGGAAGGCCACACCCCCAGAAGCTCGGGGTAGATGCTTGGCGAAGCTGGCCGATCTTATTGAACAAAATATCGAACTTGTTTCGGCGGTCGAATCTCTTGATAATGGCAAGGCATTTACAATGGCCAAAGCCGAAGTGGGATTCGCAGCAAGCGTATTGAGGTATTATGGTGGATGGGCAGACAAGATTACGGGAAAGGTCATTGATGTCGATCCGTCTACTTTCAACTATTCTAAGCTAGAACCGGTTTGTCTTCAATTGTTCAAGTTCTGGTGAGCCGCTCACTGACTACATAATAGCTCGGTGTATGTGGACAGATCATCCCGTGGAATTTCCCACTTTTAATGTGGTCCTGGAAAATTGGCCCAGCTGTGGCGACCGGCAATACTGTGGTCCTCAAGACGGCTGAGCAAACTCCTCTATCTGCTCTTCTTGTTGCTAGCTATATCAAAGAGGCAGGGTTTCCTCCTGGTGTGATCAACATTATTTCAGGCTTCGGCAAGGTCGCAGGCAACGCAATGACTTCCCATATGGACATTAACAAGGTGGCATTCACAGGTTCTACACCAGTAGGACGAACCGTCATGGAAGCCGCAGCCAAGTCCAATCTGAAGAAGGTCACGCTTGAGCTTGGCGGCAAATCACCAAATATCGTTTTCAACGATGCTGATATTGACCAAGCTGTTTCGTGGGTTAATTTTGGAATTTTCTTCAACCATGGACAAGCATGCTGTGCTGGATCTCGAATTTACGTTCAAGAAGGGATTTATGATGAGTTTGTCAAGAAGCTTAAGGCACGAACGGAGCAGATTGTTGTAGGGGATCCTTTTGCCGCCGATACTTTCCAGGGACCGCAAGTCTCGCAGCTTCAATTCGACCGCATCATGAAGTACGTGAGCCCATTTTTTCATCTCCTGGCTAATTACTAACTACAATTTTAGCTACATTAATATTGGCAAGAAAGAAGGTGCCAAAGTCGAGACGGGAGGTAGCGCTCCTTACAGCACTGGGTTTTTCATTAGTCCGACGATTTTCTCGAACGTGACGGAAGACATGACAATTATGAAGGAGGAAATCTTTGGCCCGGTCTGTTCTGTAGCCAAGTTCAAGACTGAGGAGGAGATCATTGATATTGGAAACGCATCCGTTTATGGTCTTGCAGCTGGTATTCACACCAAAGATCTAAACACGGCTATACGGGTCTCCAATGCCCTTGAAGCTGGAACTGTGTGGATTAATAGTTACAATACCCTCCATCAGCAACTTCCATTTGGAGGATACAAGGAGTCAGGCTTTGGACGGGAGCTTGGAGAAGCGGCGCTCGGAAACTATCTCCAGACCAAGAGCGTTCAAATCCGATTGGGAGGAGCTTTATTTGGCTAGTAGACATCAGCAGAATTTAGTCAATGCCTGACCAATAAGAATAAAATTCCACCACATAAATTCCATGATAGATCGTGAAGAAATCATTACAGATGGGAGAACACACGAGACCCACAACAGTTGGTCACTTGATCCCCTGTGGCATAGAGTGCATGGGTAAAAAAATGACTATTGAAATGAAAGAAATTACGCCGTCTTCCGAGGATATTCCCCATTTCATAAATATTGCGGGGCCGGGGATGCCTCGCATATTAGCTGCAAACACATATATCCGAGGAATAGATCGCATGTTTCTGTCGAGGATGATACTAACCGTCGCTGAACCGACGTGTTATGCCCCCTAAATGTGTTATGTTCTCCATAATACCCTAATCCGAATCTGGATGTCTAAAAACAAATGATCTATATGGCATAGAGATGTCCATCTTTCATGCCACGAATTCTATTTATTATCATCTCCAAAAGCGAACACCATTCATCGACTCCAACACTACCACCCCACACACTACACCTAATATTTTGCATTGGAACCGCCTTCCACAATGCCTACTTATTCTAGATATCCAACCATTGATGTTCCCAATGTCGACATATGGGATTTTCTGTTTTCACGAACAGACAGAGAATATCCGGATAATAAAGGTAAACAGAACACAGCACCCCCGTCATATGCCTTGTTATAAAGCCTATTGACTAATTTGTGTTAATATTTAGTAATATACTCTGATAGCGATTCACCACAAGCCTACACCTTTCAAGACATTCGCAACCTGTCCATCAAGTTTGGTTCTGGCTTGAGAGCTCAACATCAGTGGCAAAATGGCGATGTGGTTGCCCTCTTTTCCCCGAACAACATTGACTACCCTGTGGTCATGTGGGGCACCCATTGGGCTGGTGGAACAGTCTCTCTTGTCAATCCCAGCTATGTTGCCGACGAGCTAGAGTTTCAGTTGGTTGATTCCAAGGCAAAACTTCTGGTTACTCACCACACCCTCCTATCTAAGGTGCTGAAAGTTGCTAAGAAGATTGGATTTCCTCCCGCCAACATATATGTCTTGGGAGATGAAGCTCAGACGCCGCCGCTAGGTGTCAAACATTTCAAATCTATTGGAAGCCCTGTTCCATTGAGGAAGTCCGTCGTTGACCCTCAAAAAGATCTCTCTTTCTTAATTTACTCGTCAGGGACCACTGGAAAACCAAAAGGTGTCATGCTTACTCACACGAATATCATCTCCAACATTTTGATGTTGACACTTTGCTATAATGGAAACCTCAAGTGGAACAACGGCCCAAATGGCAAAGGTGATAGCTTCATTGGATTCCTCCCTTTTTTCCATAGTTATGGTACGTACATAAACCATCCATCACGCGAATGATACTTATAACTAACCAAACACTCCGGCACATCTAGGACTTACGGCGTTGGTTCACATTGCCCTCTATATTGGCATCGAGGTGATAGTGATGCCGAGATTTGATCTTGAAAGATTTTGTGCTATTACAGAAGAACGAAAAATTTCATATGCAGCCGTTGTGCCTCCGGTTGTTCTGCAACTTGGAAAATCTCCAGTGGTGGACAAATATGATCTGAGCTCCTTGCGCATGATAAGCTCTGGAGCTGCACCACTTACGAGAGAGCTTGTAGATGTTGTGCAAAAGAGATTAAATGTCCGTGTCATTCAGGGGTATGGATTGAGCGAGACCAGTCCTGTCACGCATCAGCAGGTGAGTAGATTTTTCTCCCGCGTATGAAATCAATATCAGGCTCTAAACTATGGATTAGCAATGGGACGACGATGTTCAAACTATCGGATCGATAGGCCGTCTTCTAGGTAACCAAACCTCGAAGTTTGTCTCGCTTGAAGGAGTTGAAGTACCTCCTGGCGAACCCGGCGAGCTTTGGATCAAGGGCCCAAACATCTTCCTTGGCTATCTCAATAACCCCACTGGAACCAAGAATGCGATCACAGAAGATGGTTATTTTAAAACTGGTGATGTCGGGTATGAAGACAAAGATGGGAACGTTTTTATTACGGATCGCATTAAGGAATTAATCAAGTACAATGGCTTTCAGGTAGCACCGGCGGAGCTTGAGGGCATACTAATGTCTCATCCAAAAATTGCTGATGTTGCAGTCGTCGGCGTTAGTGACCAGAAGCTTGCCACAGAAATCCCGATGGCGTATATAGTCGCCGCTGACGGTGTGGCTCGCGACCAAACCACGTCACAGGAGATAATTAAATGGATGGAAGGTAGAGTGGCAAATCATAAGCAACTGAGGGGGGGGATACGCTACATTGATGCAATTCCCAAGACAGCATCAGGTAAAATCCTCAGGTCAGCATTAAGGGCCAAGACAAACCAAGACCGCCTAGAGAAGCCCAAGGCGAAGATTTAGATTTAGACTGCGAGTAGATATTCTGTTTTCATAGATCTGCATGGCTCTTAGAATTTGTCGCCAGCCAATTATATTTTTTATTCTTCAAACCACATCTCCCTATAATCTTACGATTCTCTGATTTGCTCCGCATGAATAAAATTTAATGGTGTATCAGTACAATCTTTGGCTCCTGTCGCTTTAACCATCGCCTTAACCATCGCCTTAACCATCGCCGTAACTGTTGCCTTAACTGTCGCCTTAACCATAGCCTGGTTGTAGATGTCATTTACCCACAGAGCATGAACTGCACACCGTCCGCTAGACAACCTCTGAGGTTACAACAATATGTGTACCCTCGGGTGAATCATAGAATACTGAATATCCAAGCTTCTCTGTTTCGGATGTCAATATTACCGCGGTTCAGACATCGTGGTTCAGGCACCGCGGTCCAGGCACTTTCCCGAGGAGGTCATTTCGGATATCGTATTGCAATCACCTCCACACTTCCCCAGATTACCCCAGAGTCGTAGTACCCCGCATAATCCTACGCTATATTTCAGCTCGGCTCTATGAAATCACAGCGACGAGCAATTTTGTTCATGAGCAACAAAGAGCATTTAAAGCAGCAAATATCCGCCTTCACTGGATTTCCGAACTACTCTTAGACATCCTCACTTCTCCTACAATCATAAGCATTACTTTCAATCACATTTCCCAAGCCTCAATCTTTACGTATCCGACAAGATGCCTCTCTGGACTATTTTCCACCCTGAGAATGCCTTCTCTACCAATCAGAAGACGGCATTGACAGCTGACATCACCAAGATTTACTCTGACTTTGGTTTGCCCAAGTTCTACGTCGGTGTGGTCTACATCCCTGTTCCTAAGGAGAGCTTCTATATCGGCGGCCTTAACGTCGACAACTTCATCCGTATCAAGGTGGACCATATTGCACGAACTCTCCCTACTCCTGAGATCCGAAAGGGTTGGGTAGCGACTACGGATCGCCACCTGAAGACCCACATCGCCGACAGAGGGTTCGACTTTGAATGGCACATTGATGAGACGCCATTCGACCTTTGGTCCATCCAAGGCATCCCACCTCCCCCAGGTGGTTCTGATGCCGAGAAGTTGTGGGTTAAGAACAACAAGCCAGCTCCCTACTAAGGTAAATGCCCTATTAAACCCTCATATATTTACATGTGCAGTTTTGTTCTTCAAATGCTGACACATTTATGTATAGTGCCAGTTCAAAAGCTGGTTCTTATGGCGAGCCGCATACCTTTCCCAGGCTTGATGCATCGTATAGCAGATTGAAACTATTTGGAATAGCAATGGTTATATTTTGCTTGGCTCGCAAGAAGTTTCGTTATCATTCAATGCTGGGCTCATCAGTAACATCATGTTTCCCAAATATTTGTACCTATGGTAGTTGGAAGACTTCATCTATACCTATGGATTAGATTAGAACCTAGTACAATACTTCATGACGCATCCGTTTTGCAACTTAGCCCTAGCGCTCATCCGACGTGCAGTGTAGACATGCCGCGTTTCACAAGGGTATTACCTTGACTTTCCAACCATTCTAGGCTAAGACATAATAAGGCATTACTATTAATTAACCACCTCGCTGGTAATTTAGCTCTAATATGACTGAGATGTCCCACCACACACGATCATGATAAAAATGTATGTTCTCTTGAGAAAACAACATGTCGAGAGCACGATGCGTATGATGGCCGAGCTCTTTGATAGTGCTGGCAAGAAGAGACCTTTGGAGCCCAAACCTCAGGATGGTTATGATATCAAGCGCCAGCGGATTGATGCTTCCCATATCCAGATTCCTACACTGGGCTCGGTCCGCCCATCCAGTTGGTATCAAATTACCATGAGCCGACATTCATTCAAATCATACGCATGCACAAAGGATACATTTTTATCAAAGGAGAATAAACGACACAAAAGAGTTTTATTGACTATATAAACTACATTTTAGCTGCAGCTGCTGCGGCCTTCTTCTTCGCCGACCATGCATTGCGGCATGAGACCGAAAGAGCTTGTGGGTTGATATGTGTTGGATATCGCTCTGACATCTCCTGAAACAGCTCCTTGGCATCCTTGGTCTGACCCAAAAGTTTGTCAAAGGTCTCAATATATTCGATAGTAATGCGAATGTTGTTGCTCCCATCTACACCACCCTCACGCTTATGCCCAGCTATCACAGTGTGTGGGTTCAAGGCCGCAATTTGATTCAGCCCAGCGAGCCAGCTGCGTCGCCTTTCGGGGGTGGATGCTTCTCCAAGGAACGGATGCACATCGTTATATACAATGTCTCCAGCCACGACCAAGTCGATATCGGGGATATGGATAAAAGTAGTGTCTGTCGTGTCTGAGTCTCCCGCATCGTAAGCCTGCAAGACATGGCCTTCAAGTAAGATAGGCACTTTAGGGTCGAGCTCCTCTGGAAGCTCGTTATCATGGTCAATCTGGTTGGGGAAAAGATCTCCCCATGCACGCTTAAAATACTTAGGCTCAAGTTCTTTCTTGATCCTTGAAATTACAGCGGGAGTGGCGAAAGTACGGATACCAGGGAACCGTTTTCGAAGAGTTTTCAGGCCGAAGAAATGGTCTCCATGGCCGTGAGTGATGTAAACCGTCGTGAGGCGCTTCCCCGGGATGGTACTTTCAATCCAATCGGCAAGGCTTTCTGCCTGTTGAGTAGTCCAGAGAGCGTCAACAAGTACTGCTTCTCTTTGGCCGGAGATTAGGGTTACTGTTGTAGGAGACCATTTTGGCTCTTGTCCAGCTTTGACTCCTGGAACAACAAAGGGAATAGATGGAGCAGTGAAAACATCTGCACGTAGATAAGACATGGCTAGCGTGAAGATGAAAATTGAATTAAGGGTTTAGGTTTAATTTTCGATCGAAATAAATAAAATAAAATAAAATAAAATATCTAGGTATTAGATATTTGAATGGTGTAAATAAAAATTGGCTGACAATTAATGTTTCACTCGTCTATTTTGAAGAAGCGATACTCCCAAATCCCGTGACACGGTAATACATCGCCTGGTATTGCTTCCAGGAGGCGGTTAATGTTTTGCCTCGGATACAAATATTCTCAACGTATCCTCGGATACATGGCGTGGTGGCTAAGCATGCAGCGCCATGACAAAGAGTTACAAATATCAATATATCCTAGTTATATCCTTAATACGTTAATACATTAATAATATAAAATGCAACCGGCTAAATACTCAATTTTTATTGAAAGACGCGCTTGATTTAGTTTTTCTTTATTAGACAAAAAATCCCAGAGTTAGTTGTATAATCTTAGTATACTTTTAGTGGAATCTGATGGTGTTACTTTAGCAATGGTATTGTAATGTACTGCCCATATAACCTCGGATATGCGTTTAGTCATGTAGATCATTCAATGCATCATCCATGAAGCTTGCAGTACATGAAAAATTAAGACGCCTTGATCAACTAAATTGCCTCGACTGCGTACTACTTTTAGCAATATTAAACTTTAAAATCAAGTTACAGATTACTTCCGTTAGAAATGCCTTGTGTTGTACAGATCCGTCCATTCAATCCCATTTTTTTTTTTCCTCCCCCAGGCCCTTCTTAGTCTCCACTAATGCGAGGTTAGCCTACATGAAAGATCCCAACAAGCCGTCATGCCCCAGAATTTCGCCCAGATTGTCCATGTCCATTAAATCCTGAAATATCATCTCATCTTGATAGAGCTTCAAAGCCTCGGGAGGCATCATGTCTGTAGTAGATGCGTCAAGCACGCTATCTGAGATGGTGGGTGAGATCATTTGTGTCGGCGGAACCAGTCCTGGTTGCTGTCCATCCTGTTGGAACAAGGATAACTGTAGACTATCCGGAGAAGTCCGAATATCTGTCGGATGGTTTAGAGTCCAGTGGGAGTTACCACCTACCTGGGCTAATTTCCCAGGCGAGACTCTGCCATCTTCAGGCTCATCTTTCTTCAGGTTAAGCGTCGATGACTTGACTCCGCTGGTATCAATATTCTGAATTGCCCTCTTCATGAGAAACGAGGCAAAATCTGCAGAAAAGTAGTTCTCTCTTAACTTTTGCATGATCTTGACACATTGATGAAATGCTTCTTCACTGGGCTTCCGTGTGCTGCTGCTACCTGACTTGATAATGCGCAGGTGCATGACTGCAGCCAGTATTACAGGCGTAACACCGCTTGTTGGTAAGTAGCGAATTAGATTTAGATCCTGCAGATCCTGTGCAATTCTAGTAATTTCGAGAGCTGCTAGACGAGCCTTTTCAGCGAAGCTGTAGTAGGTTGGGGAGCTATGACTCGACATATAATCCCCAGTAGACTGTTTTGCGGCTGCATACAACGTGGTTGCAAAATATAGCATCTGAAGGAGGGCCGCATGGAGCGTGATAGATTCGTTGAGCGCATCGGTCCTGGGCCGTCGATAGATGACTTCATCAGGGAGGTTTGCAGCCCATTTTCCGAGTGTATACTTCTCTTTCTCGGCAACAGATGTCTCGTGAATGCTGTCGGGCGCGAGAGACATCATTCTGCTCCGTGCAGTGGAAGGTGTGTCATAGCCTTTTTTGACGTCTCTCGATACATCCACTGCCTCGAGAATGTTTCCAAGAGGGATACACAACTTGACCTTCTCTATGCACATGGCTGCCAGGTCCCTCTGGGTGTTGATATCAGTAAGGAAAGCACACCCGTGTACACAATTCATGTTCCAGGTTGTGTCAAGAATTTCAAAGTCTTCCATGGTGAGCATTGGTACATCGCAGTCCTCGTATTTGATCCGTGTGGGGCTTCTTGTTGCAAGAGAGACAAGTCTATCTCTCATGAAACATGACCACCATATTCTCTTTTTCAGATGTTCACCATTATACGAATTGTCGGAATTGTGGTGAAACCCTGACACTTGGCAAAGCGATGTGGCCAGGGCCAACCAATGCCAGGTGTTTTTTTCCTCATTTGGCGTCTCAAACCAATAGCTCAAGAGGAGAAATGTCTGGATGAGCGGGATCTCTTCCTGCTCACACCCAAAGTCATACAGCAACTAGGCTATAGGTTAATCACGCTACCTACGCAGCATCAAGGGGGACTCACTCTTGCTCTATGGAAGAAAATCCGACGAGCCGTCTTGCGTGACTCGAAGCCACCTTTCGTCAAACAGTTTTGGTCAGCGAAAGCCGAACCTGCAAACATGATGGCTTGAAATAACAGTAGACTGATGGTCCCATTTTCACTTGCGCCTTGCTCAAACAGTGCAATAATATGACTCAGTGAGAGAATAGGCATGAAAGGGTGGACGAAATCAATGTAGCTTCGCAACAGCGAGTTACGCAGTTCGTCGGGGGGGAAGGTCAAAGCGCCCTTATTTGCTAAGTAGTCAATGTCATCCTCGGAGATTCGAGGGGGCAGCGGTGTGACATATGCCGGAAGTGTGCGATTTCGGTACGGTCCGTTGGGAGAATTCAAGTCTAGGGGTTTATCACCAGCAGAGCCAATGGAGGTATTTCGCGTATGATCTGAGGAAAATTTAGTAACAATATCATCCCAGAAAAGAAACGGAAGCTCACAGATTGAATGAGGCTCGAATAGAAATTGGCTGTTGACATCATAAGGTTGTGGTTGCAGAGGTTGTGGTTGTAGCGGACGTCCTGCGGCGCCCACCGGATATCGTGAGGCATCAGACACTGAACGAATCGAATGAATCGAATGTATGGCTTCTGGTTCGTCCCCAAGAGGTGAAGTAGCTACCGGAAGCTCGGTATCGCTTTGGCGTGGAAGAGGACCGGTCTTCTTAGAGACTAAATTGAGGGCTTGTGCATCCGACTCGGAGACAGTAGATTGTTGGGTAGGTTTTTGCCTAGATTTGTTGTTTCCTTTGACTCGGCCTTCAAACCCGATTTTGCTACCACGCCTATTTCCAGCTTTGTCAGTCCGAGTAGAATTTACTGGCACCGCCTCTGCTTGCAAAGCGCCAATATCTTATAGAGGCCGATAACAAATTAAAATGTAAAAATGTAAAATATAAAAAGCACCTACCTTCGACGGTCGATCTCTGGGACAGAACATTCGCGGTCATCCAATCTGCAGTTGGTGCATGGATGCCCACAAATTGCGACATCGCATCGAACTTTTCTTTCTCGACAACAACGGCACGCCCTAGATGATCTCTTACGAGTGACATGGGCCTTTTCTTGGTCGGTGCTAACCGTTGTCGATGGTAGCGCCATAGCTTGTTGACTAGTCATTATCGTTGGGGATGTTGCTGGTGAAAGGGCGAGGAAATAAACAATTTGCGGGCGCGCGGGACATTGAGTAATATATAAACAAGTTATCGGATATACAGATACAGTAGTGTCTTAATTTCCCCGCACTTTATAGGTACATCAAGGGCTGGATAGGGAGGTAATCCGCCTGTACCCCAGATTTTAGCCCTCCAGTGTTCCTTCGGCTATGGCACAGCTGAATTTTAGGTGTGGTCACCCCCGCAAATTCTACTTCCTCAGGGGGAGTGCCTAGTGAGTGTAGGATTCATGTAATGAGACTCGGCCCTAGTGGCTACCTCCTCACCACTAATATATTTAACTTTATCAGCATATTTCTAAGATATTCACTTTGCTATATTATATACTCCATACTTTATTAGTTAAAATTATAAAAAACTTTTTAAAATAAAAAGTATAATTTATTTAACGAAAGACTTGATTTTAAAACAAAAATATATAATATAATACTTAAATAATATATTAAAATATTAAGTTATAATATTATAAAAAAAAGATCATATAATAAATCTCAATTTTGGTTTATTTATTTAAAAATATGCTATATATAATGAGCTTCCATTTTCTAAGGAACAAATCGGGTTTAGGGTAGGTCTTATTGACATAGTTGTCGGGATGAAGCTAGACAATGGATATGAGAGTCACAATCAAGGAGTTCAAGTAGTTCGGTTGCAATCGGGATTCAGTTGTATACCGAATGTTGACTTGATAACTTTGTTAATAACTGGCTAAGCCACTCTGGAGAGTTTCTGATTTGGTTGTGTATATATAGTGTTGTTTATCGCTGCCCATTTTGGATAATTCCTTATTTTCATCGTTGTTTATTGCATGATCGGTACATACCCAGACGAATACGTAATGATCACGTGGGTCACGTCCGGACCAAGTGTGACACTACGGGACGAGTGACGACCCACTGTTCACAACGCTGCCACCCAATAGGCAAACACAGCACAGGCGGCCAGAAGCGTCTGCGTTTTTACTCTACTCCCTCATATATTTGTTTGATGATAAGTGGGTTTAGAATGATTGTATTCAGTATGCTGTTTTCTGGATAAAGAAGAGTGTTTGAGACCGATGGTATAGGCAGCTTATCTGCTTTGTGGCCCTTATTATTTATTTGGCATTATAAGAATACATATAGGTAACCTAAAATCCCCGATGTATTTTTCAGTGGTCAAAGATTGGAAATATGTCATCATGACAATATAGCGCCTATAAAAGTATGGCTTGCCATCCCCGCACTTACCTGCCAAAAGTTGACGTCGAACACTATCACATGTCTCGTAATGGTAACCCGACGCGTTGGTCGTCTTGTTGATTGATTAGACGCAGCCACTTGGCAAAATCGTTTTCAGTTAGATCAAACTTTCATTTGGAAATCCCCGTATAATATATCGTAGAATGATCAAATGTCTTCATCGAGCCAACTTTATGCATGACTGCTAATCATCTTCTATAAGTAGCAAAGGTTAATTATAAGGCCGAAGCAGGAATAGAAATCTGTTTCAAGAAGAACGGGGCTTGGATAGGGCTAGGATTTCGATTCCATAGTCAGTTGTTAGAGTGATTAGAGTGATTCTATATGGTTTAGTACTTCACACGGAGCGTAACATGTATGTTTAAATCTTAAAATATGTTCAGACAAGTCCTCAAGGGTGAACTCACACAAAGGTGTCAGTCGCCTATCTATGTACAGTATATCTAGTCTCTCTATCTATCCTCCTAATGAGAGACATTGATGGCAAAGAAGTGAACATCAGAAGCACTAGTGCCTTGATTATAGTTGCCAACTTTAAAGTAGCTGGCTGGTGCATTAAGAGAATAGGTACTCAGAGTCTTTGCGGTGCCGCCATTTATACTGACAGTAAGGACATTGCTAGAATATCCAATAGTGTAGGTAAACTGGTTACCGACGGGGACGTTGCCGACAGTCGTAATAACCTCGTTGCCGCCTGAACGGGTTTGCTCCACACCCATGGCTAAGACACCACTAGAGCTATAGTAAAGCTCGGCGACAGGTTTGGAGCTGACGCTGTCGTCTATATGAATCTGGCCGATAACAGTGCCGTGGCCTGAGTTATCGGGCTGGGGCACAGCGAGCGTCACAGTCAGGCGGTTGTTGGGGTTGTTAGGATTCCAACTGCTGGGGTTACTCTCTCGGAGCTCTGTCCGACAGTGCTGGCTATTTGGGGTGGTGACACACCCAGTGTTGGAAGGGCCGCCAGGAACTTTCATTACTAGCGCGCCATCGCCGCTCTCGGTAAAAAAATATTGATGGCCAGCATCTTGATAACCACCACAGCCCTGTAACTGAGAAGAAGATATGGTGGTTGGTCTGCCTGCTGAACCAATGGGAAGCTGCAGAGACCATTTGCTTAGGTCAAAGTTGCCACCAGGAGCACAGCTGGGGTTAAGTGCCGAGGCGACCCCTAATAACCCGGCAGACGTGAGAAGAGCTCTAGAAAGAGACATGGCGGTGGTGAATAGACGATAAACTCTCTTGACGATTTTATGGGGATATTCAAAGTGAGTACTTATTGTTGACTTTTCTGGGAGCGAAAGATAATTAGAAAAGAGGTTGGACTTAACGATGGAGACATCGTGTTATATATATTCACATAGCGTTTTATTAGTTTGACTCTCAATACTCGTGTCTTTATTATTTGTTTGTGAACATTAATGTGATAGCTTCTACACTAATACCGAATTGACAGTTGGATGCTGTAGTGCCCACATGGAATTAATTATAGTGGATGGCTGACGATAAATTTGATTAATATTGAAATATTGATTGGTATGTTGTTGTTGTCTAACGCGTGTTCCCGGCTAGTCCGGTGCGACGCGAGAGGAATTTATGTATCTGTGACTTCTATATAATAAGAGGGGTGCTAGAGGTAGACTAATTCTATGACTGTGTTCTAGGCCCCTGTCAACAAACATCGAGTCGTTGCTACTTATCCCGATACGGCAGGTACCTGCGCCCAGGAGCCTGTTGTAACCAAGGTCAGACAGTGGGGATCAATATCGACTACGAATAGTACTTACTTGTTCAATTGCTTATCTCTTATATTAAGCGATGTAGATCTGCCGCGAATATAGAGTAGTTGGGGTTTCTTTTTGGTCGTGTGTGTCGGGGGACCAGTCTGCAGCCGATTTCTGGAGTGGTTACAACCCGTGTAATATATCGACCACGATCACATGGTACCAATACCATTTTCTGCTCTGTGGCATGCAGGAACCACACTACAGTTTTCAGGTTCAAGCCCTTAAGCTTCTCCTGCTCGACAGTAACCAAGGCATTTAGTGTCGTCAAGAGTACTCTACGCGAGCGGATATTTAGCCAGCACCGCGTTATTAGTCAATCTATCGATATAGCCCAGAAACAGGCATAAAATTCCCGTCATTCACGATGTTTGTAATAAATATAGCCACTGTCTTTAGGCTCTTCATTACTGCTGTAATGCCTTCTATATGTGGGACTACTAGGCGCACTGACAGATTGCACCATGCGGAATGCAGAATAATGCATATTACTGGTCAAGCTAGTCAACTATAGCGCCTTGCAGCTGGACGCAGAATGCAGAATGCAGAATGCAGGTTGCAGGGTGAAGGATGTAGCAAGGTCCGATCTGTCAAGTCTTTACTAGCCCTACCAAAAGTTAATTAGTAGTCAAACCCCCTGAAGCGGCCACAGCCCCTTGGTGGTTTCAAGTCTTTCTAGTAAAGGCGGTAATAATTTACGTTGACATGTGCAGCACGTATACTAGTCAATGGTAGGTGTTTGAAGCCTTTACTAGTCTTGTCAAAATGCTATTAATAGTCAAGGCAGCACCAAAAGAACCCATACTAGTCAACTGAACAAGCATTTACTAGCGATACGCTCATCCTCCACTACCTTTACCAGCCTCGAATACATATTCGCACATCTCATATTTCAAGCCTTTACAAGCATATTCTAATACTAACAAAGACAGTATAATCACGAAGGTCGCCTACGGCACGTATACTGGCCAATTATGGAAATCTCAAGCCTTTACCAGTCCTACCAAAGTCCTATTACCGGCCAACGAGTCGCCCCTGGTCGTAACGGACTCCACGTTTACGGTGGCACATAAGCTAATGAGGGCAAATCGCGCAAATGACCCATATACCATAATTTTCCCCTCCTTCACTATATAAAATACTATTAGCAAGAGATCTTAATAATATATAAGAAAAAATATCTTCCTTTTTTAATTAAGAATAAATAAATTAATAAATTATAAATTAAATTAATTAAATTTTAATTTTTTAAAATTAATTATAAATTAATAAATATAT
>CAKNET010000128.1:0-46317 GCA_930272545.1 Sphaerostilbella broomeana | reverse complement strand
CTTTTCTTTTCTTTTCTTTTCTTTTCTTTTCTTTTCTTTTCTTTTCTTTTCTTTTCTTTTCTTTTCTTTTCTTTTCTATTCAATATCTCAAGGAAGAATCTAATGAGTCGTTCATGGGAATAAAATAACGGAGAAAAGGTAAGCAGAACCCGGGCATCAAAACTGAGGGGGTTGATGCAGGGAAGACTTCGGAGCTGACATGTCTCGTGAAGTCGTTCATGCACGTTGACTGTTTCACTCTTCCCCCGCAATCCTTTGGCCTGGATGATTTAAAGCCAAGCATCCCCATTATTATGTACGAGGCAATCGCCGAAGCAGTGTGTCAATATTCAATCAGCTGCCGGAGCTCAGCCAGGACCCGAGTAGGCAATGATCAGACCCAATCAGCAGGAACAGCAGCTCCATTATTCGTGCTTCCTCCATACTAACTACTGGCTTTGTATTTATAAACATATGCGATTTACTACGAGACGGAAGCCACTATGAAATGGAAGCCACTAGAGATAATGGCTTCATAGGATGGTAGCATGATATTCCTGTCTGTGCTTGAGATTCCGTAGAATTAAGGGTATTAGGATATAGTTACTCCTAATCAATCTGACAAGAACATTCCTAATTATGCTATGGGAAATGCGAAACCAAAAGTCACCTACCAATTTATCTAGATCATCTTAATTGGCGCTTCCTTCACTCATGCTGCTCTCACCATCCTTCCCACCTCCTCTCTCATCAGAGCCACTATCGGAGTCTTTATCGGAGCCATCATAAGACTTGTTGTCTTCCTGAGCCATGTCCTCATCCTCCGAGTCTGACATGGACACATCACCCGGAGCTTCATCATCAGGATCATTTTCATAGCTTGAAACACTCAACCTTTCCTCGTCCGGAGGGCCACGGTTGTGGTCGCTACTATAAATATACTCGTCCTCGTCGTGATGTGTCAGAAGAAGCGGCCTGCCATAAGGTCCTACAGAGCTCCCACTCCCTATTGTGCTTGCAAATTCATATTCCGGCTCCTGCAACGGCGGCTGGCCCTGCCCTTCTCCGTGAGAAAAGCCTCTGGAACTCGATTCCGCTGCAGAAGCCTCACCCCTCCACACGGCTCTCGTTCGCTTACTCGACTGGACGTGGCCCTTCTTATCCAACAACCCCTTGAAGCGCTCTCTCTCCTCTGACTTCATCTTCTTCCACAACCGGTGAGTAGAAGGGTTGAAACTCGGGTCCATCCGCATCGCGTTATAAAAGTCGTCTGTGTATTTGCGGGCTTTGCCCCAAGAAGACGTCAAGCGCTTCGCAGCAGCTGATATGGCAGCCTTGTCATAATGCTTCAAGTAGATGCGGGACGGGACAGACTCGCCTGTGACGGGGTGGCGGCGCCCCTCAGATGTGTGCCAGTACGAGTGAGTGATTGTGACCATGTGTCTGATGCGCTGTTCGGCTTTGGCCTTTTGGCGCCGTTCTTCCTTTCGCTCGGAAGAGGTCTTGCTGTGAGGTCGACGAGAGGGCTTGTCAGTGGATTTGGACGACGACGACTCGCCTTCTTTTTTGGAGTGTTTCTTGGACTTGTCGCGCTTTTCGTCGTCCTTGCGAGAGTGCTTTCGGTCGTGATCTTTGCCGTGGCCTTTGCCTTTGCCTTTGCCTTTGTCTTTGCCTGTGTGAGATGGTTCGTTGCCCATGGTGGGTATATCTGCTGTGAGTTAGATGTCCGAGGGGGGATAGATTAAACACACCAGTTAATATGTCAGTCTAAAAGTTGGTTACTGTTGATTAGTTGCCTCTGTAGGTTAAAATCGTCTATATGTGTAGATGAATGATGTGCACTGATGAGGTTGATGCTGGAAAATATTGACCATTACGGCCAGACACTACGACTTATATGGTCGTGTCGTCTTGAACTTGGCAGTCTTTGAACATGATATTAACATGATTTACCAATAATTCTATTATCGAACCAAATAGAATCATACATGCCGGACATTCATCCCAGTTCGTAGTAAGGCAAGCCTTGTTCAGCGATTCTTCAACAACGTTCATGACGTTAATATCAAGTACAGATCATGAATACGAGTCATTTATCCCGTTAGTAGAACAGCCATCCATCTAGATATGAAAAACACCATTACAACAAGTCCATTTTCATCATTAAAGTACGTCTCCCACTGAACTACACGGTGAGTAGACTAATATTTCAGAATAAAGGCACTATCATATAGTCAACTCTAACTTCGGAACCGACTCAAAGTCAACACTAACTAGCCTATACGATACGACCAGCACGCCTATTTCTAGATTCTAAAGCCTCACAACTCTAACTTTCATGAGATCAACTTAAAAATTACAACTATATATATCTACCATCCTCAGCTCCTCATTCTTCCTAACCACATCAGCTTCCCTCCCTCCATCAACTACCTCCTAACCCATATCCATAGACTCCTTCTCCCTCACAAATCCAAAAGAAAGAAACCAACCACAAAAATGGTCTACATCACCTGCCCCCACTGCGACGCATCCTGCCGTTGCTACTTCTCCCACAACGCCAGCTACTCATGCCACACTGCCAACTGTATAGGCAGCTCAACCGCCAACCCTCTAGACCGCTGTATCGAACTAGACAGAGGCATACCTAACAGACACTATGTGGTGCCTCAACACAGTAGTAGCAGCAGTAGTAGCAGCAGCAGCAGCATGCAGCACCACCAAGGTCTGAATATCGCCCTCTCCCGCAACCACAACCACAACTACAACCACAACAACTACAACATCCCAAACGACCTCACCGCAGCAGTCCACGCCTCCCGAGCCTTCCGCCTCGGCACCTTCACTAACCTCCCACCACGCGCCCTAACCACCCAGCCCGAGAGCACCGAATGCATCGTCCAATTCAGACGCTACACCCTCCCGGCGCATGATCCCCCCCAAACCCTCGCGACATACACCGTTCCGCCTCACGCATGCCGTCGCGATAACTACCTCAAGGTCCTCGGCACGGACAGCCAGCTCCGCCTCATTGTGGAAGTCACCACCCGAGAGGACGACGACATTGTCCACATGATGAGTAATACTAGTATCGGGGAGGCATTGCGCCGCCCGTGGCATGCAGACTTGAGCTATATTACTGCTATGCATAGTACGGGGGCTCAGGATGTAGTGGATATCTTGCGACTTCAACCGACCTTTCATTCGTCTGCTTAATGTCCGTCAGCGTTGTTATGTTGTTTAGAGGAATACAGGTGATTTTATGTCTTTGGCTAGGAGTTACGGAATAGCTAGGTCGCAGGGGTCAGTGGTCATTATGATGTATTAGTTCCTTCTTATCTTGATTATTGCTGGAGTCATCAGTTTTTCTTTCTTTATCAATCACAGAGTTTTGCTCCCAAGTCATCATCACATCCCTTTTGTGGGCTCTATTCTGCTTTCTTATCCTACATGCCAACACCTTCTCTTTACCAGCCATCCCATACACATGACGAGCTAAACTAAACAAAACTAAACCAACTAAACAAAACAAAAAAGGTAACAGCGCGTCTTCTTCATTCTCATCGCATGTACTGAAAGCCATGCTGATGAGCTATAAATAAGAATAATAGTAGTAGTAGTAGTATGAGAGGAAAATGGCGCAGCAAAATTACCTCCAACTCCTTCTCTGATAGCTTGCTTCCACAGACAAATGTATAGATAAGGAAAAAAAAAACTTTTCGACAACGGAGGGAGCGACTCCAATCAGGGCGGTAGATTAATCATCCACCAGACATCCAGAGGGTATTATCATTATGTATGTACTAGGGCGACAGAGCGTGCGTTCTCGTCGGCGTATGCTTGATGAGCCCGTAAAAGAAAACCAAAAAAAAAACCAAATTTATGAAAACGGTCGTGTGCCGCGCTGAAGTGCCAATTATACAGAATCGATTTTAAGACCGGAAAAAAAAAGACGACGACCAAGCCAAGACAAAGAAAAAAAGGGGGGATAGGGCTGCGTTGCAAGACCCAGAGTCCCGTCAAACAAAGGGGCAGTGGGTTTCTTCATGAGGTGACACGTGGGTCTGTGTAGTAGTGAGACATGCCCCAATCCACTTGCGAGCCCTGATTGGGCTGCGGCTGTGATTGATGTTGCGACGTCGTGTCTAGCATTGTGGAGCTAGCGATACTTTCCCAGTCTTCAAATATGACCGGGGTAGATGAGTACTCGAAATCCATCATGCCGTCGTTCATGGGCTGTTGAGGAACAGGAGGGAGCTCCCGCTTATCCAGATGTGATGGCGTTTGACTCAAAGAGTGCGTCGATGAGACTGGCGATGATTGCTGGACGGATGGGAATGCTTGCGATGGAACAAAGCCAGAACTTCGGTACGGAGAGGAGTTGTAAGGACTGGGGGTGCCAGAGACGGGAGATGTCATCATCTGTTGTGGCTGAGGCGCTTGTGATGGCAGAGGCGCAAAAGACATGCGAGCATCCTGCTGCAGAGGTGCTTGTTGTTGTTGTTGCTGCTGCTGCTGCTGCTGATACGCCGTAGGAGGTGCCATAGGATTAGACGCAAACTGCTGTGGCGGAGCAGAAGAGTTGTTGGGAGCATTGCTGTTATTATTATTGAAGACAATATCTGACAGGTCGTAGGCAACGGTGACGATCCACTGGGCTTCGCCTTCGTCACCGGAGAAAAACTCGAGCAGATCCTGCAGCTGGCCTGGATTCTCCTTCTCCAAGAAACCTTGGGCACGGCCGGTCTTGCTCGGGTGCCAGCTGAACTGGGGTCGACGACCTTCAGAATGCTTGGTAGCCACGAGAGCATCCCAGGCACCGTGGATCAGGGGCTGGTGAAGGAGACCGTAAACGACTCGAGAGTGCATCCAATCGCCCTTGGTTAGTCCAGACTCAAAGTGGCGGGCCACATGTTCGACGTGTCGTTCGCGGGCAGGGTGCAGAGCTGAGCAGAATCCGCAGGCCCAGTACTTGCGCTTGCGCAAGAACTTGACAACCTTTTCAGCATGGGGGCATGTCTTGCAGCCATGGCACTGCTTATGATGCTGGTTGAACGAGTTGGAGCCCCAAAAGCTGCGGTTGCATCCCGGCTCGGGACAGGGGTATTTCCTCCAGCGCTCGTGGAACTCGTCCTCGTGGCGTTTCCAGTCGTACTTGCGCTTGAAGCTCGTCTCACAGGACGTACACCAGTAGATGTTTTGCTTGTTGGCAGCGGCGGCGGCGGGACCCATCATAGAGGTAGGCCCAGCAGGCGTCATGGGCAGCACGGGAAGCGGCGCATGGGTGCGGGCTGAGGAGGCGGACTGCCATGACATGGACGACTGGGCCGAGTTAACAGACCACAGAGAGGCATGGCCGGAAGAGCCGGAACTGGTGGAAGAGACGGAGATCCGGGGCCGGTGGTTGAAGAACTGAATCGAGTTTGGCACAAAGATGCCGGTGTCCGGGTTGGACACTGTAGATATGGGACGTTCGTGAGAGGGAGACAACTGTGACACGGGAGTTGGTGGCGCGGTCATATGGTTTGGTGTCGTGTTGGTCTGGGGCAGCACAGCCGCCCAAGCCCTCGACACATCCTCTGCGAAGGACGGTTCCTCCTTGATAATGGTGATGGTAGGCGGGGCGCCGTTAACAGGCGACGGGGCTGCTGTTGAGCCGGAGAGCGTGCCTGAGCTCGAGACGGGAGTGGGAGAGGCGGTGGTCGTGGAAGATGCGGACATGGACGGCACAGGCGAGCTGTGAGTGATGGTCGGGATAGGCGGCGGAGCGCATTGCGGCGGCGGCGGAGGCGGGGCCTGGAGAGGAGCAGCCGGATTTGCGGCCTGGGAGTGAGGCTGGGGTTGCGTCGGCGAAGAGATATGGTTCGAGGCCAGCACGGCGGGTTGCGAGAGCAGAGGCGAGGGGATTGGAGTCGGCACGGCGGACGAGGTGGGCGAACCGGTTGGAGCCAGAGATTGGCCAGGGAAGGAGAGCTGTAGCGACAGGCTATCGTCGTCGACCCATTGGTGGAGGAGATCCTTGGACAGGCCGGAGTCGATCAGGACCTGGAGATTCTTGCGGGCTTCAGCCAAGACATCCTGCGGCGAGGCGGCGTCGTGAGGGTGCTGTTGCTGCTGCTGGTAGAGATGATAATGTTGCTGCTGCTGTTGGGCCAGCTGATGGAGCTGCTGCGATTGGTGATTCGGGTCCATTGGCCAAAAGACCTCACATCTGAGGGTGGTCAAGCGGTCGACGACGGTACTCGGTTTGGTTTGTTATATTCCTCGTTTCTCCTTTTGCGAGTGTGTGTGTGTGTGTGTGTGTGTGTGTGTGTGTGTTGCTTGGTTGTTGGTGAATAAAACGAGCGTCGGTTGATGCGGTTGTAGTGATGAGGATTTGGTGGTTGAGCAACGGACGTGTGCGCCGCGCAAAGTGAAGGCACGACGACGTCGATGTTGGAACAAAGGAAGAGGAGACGAAAACGAAAGAATGGGAGAAAAAAAGACCAGAAAAAGAGAGTAATAAAAGGAGCGGGACGGAGGAAGAGGAAGAGGAGAAACAAAGGGTCGTAGTCGTGATTTGTGGTGGTGTTGGAGTTGGGATGAGGAGAGAGTGTGTGGGTGGCGGCGGCGGCTGCGGGAGGAGGAGGAAGAGGTAAGAAAGGCAGAGCGAGAACGTGGGAAGCGAGCCGGTGCAGGGACTGAACCGGCGGATAGATGGATAGACAGAGCGTGAGAGAGCCCAGAAGAACCCTGAACGAATTGGATGGGCTGGCTGAAGCTCCAAAGCACCAGCACCAGCACCAGCAGCAGTGCAAGGATGCACAGGGTGCAGGGCACAGGCACAGGGCACAGGGTTTGGGGAGGTACCTGGGGGACTGTGAGAGGGAGAATGAGCGAGAGAGAGAAGGGGGGGGCTGCTGGGCGGGAAGAGAGCCAGTTGAGTACCTAGGTAGTATAGTACAGTGGGTTTGTGCCTAAAATGCCCGCTGTGATGAGAGGGGGTGGGGAGGGGTAGGAGGTACCTTGGGTAGTGGGTGTGGCAGCTTGAGGTGCTGGTACCTTGTGTTATATTATGCCACTGGCAGTGAGGAAGAGAGAGGCGGCTGCCTTAGTGCTGGGCGTGTGTGTGTTGGTACTAGTACCGGGGCGGTACGGGCCAAAAGCCAATGCACCAGCCTCATCAGCCCAAATCAAGCCAGCCAGAATGAATGCAATGCAGTAGAGAAATGGTGCGTTTTTCTTGTTATGCTGTTTATTTTATTTTTCAATTTTTCAAATGTTTACTTGCCATCGGGGGTTATCCATCAATGGTGGCGCCTCACTTCCTAGGAGATAAAATGCATGCAGGTTGTCGGAGTGCCAGTTATTAAGCGGCAGTACACAGGGCGCGCGCGCGCAGCGCAAGGAGACGGGAAAAGAAAAGGCGCCTAACCTTCCATGATGGCGCGTTCCTTGCTATTATTGCGGGTGCCTCAAGACCTGATAGTGGCCTGCGTGCTGAGACGATTGGCGGCGTCAAGTCACGGCGATGGAGCCGGAAGACAGTGAGAGAGAGAGAGAGAGAGAGTCGCTAACTTGTATGGGTACATCTTGCTTGCCAGCCTATTAGCCTTAGGTACATGTGCCTGGGCGGTGGCTGCAGAGGCGCGCGCAGGTACCTTGTCTACCTCAGCATTTGGTGCTGCCTTATGATACCATCCATGGATAAGGTGGGTGTGCCAGTATGCAGTATGCCTACCTAAGTTACTAACTACTTCATCAGTTCTATCTATGAGACCAAGGAGCAAAAATACATGCTAAAATAAAAATCCAAATTACGATAAAATGAAATAAAATAATTCATCAGTGCCTCTGTTTCTCACTCTCTCCTCTGCCTGTACATTTGGATGTACATACATATGTCTGTATGTGTGCGCTGTGCTGTGCTGGTGGCGCCTCGTGCCGGAGCTGCAGGGCACTCACTCGCTCACCCACCTCCCAGCCAAGCCCTGCAAGTCCCCTGGCACCGGCCCCTGGACGCTCTCTCTCTCTCTCTCTCTCTCTCTCTCTCTCTCTCTCTCTCTCTCTCTCTCTCTCTCTCTCTCTCTCGCTCCCCTCCTCTCCACCAGGGATGATGCCGCACCAGCACGAGCAGCAGCAGCAACAACGGCTGAAGACCACACAAAATAAATGCACATGCCCTGTCCTTTTCTTCCTTAGCGGCCACACAACATCCTGGGGCCTTCCATGCTTCCCAAAATGGGGCCCTGTGTGCCAAAGTGGGTTTAACCTGCTGGGAAGGGGGTGGAACGAAGAGGAGGAGGAGGGGGGGGTCGAGTTTTAGATTTGCGTGTGTATGTGTGTGGGTGGGTGAGTACATGTATTGAGTATGAGTGTGTGTGTACGGAAGTAATTAACAGATGTATCCAATGGGTTGGTTCCCGTCTTCAGGCACCGTGTTATGTGTGAATGTCGAATGATAGATGGCCGGCACATATACCTATGCACATATACCTATGTAAGTATATACATGTATGTAGATGGATCATATGTGTATACCTACCTATATGTGTAAGGTATGGATGGATGGACTGATGGGCAAACTGATGGCCCAGAGCCAAGGATACATACGTGATGACTCAATGACTGACTGACTGACTGACTAGACGGATGGATGAATTCTCTTCCGACTCGCAGGGTGCATCATCTTGCTCTTTTCGATCTCCAAATCCATGTCGTGGGCTCTTCCATCTTCACCAAAGAAAGAAACAAACAAACAAACAAACACACCAAATGAACCCGGCACGACAAGGTCACCCAGGCCATCCTCCATCCATCATCCATCGTCTTACTCGTATCTGCTGCGCTGAATGTATGTATGGATGTATGGGTGAATGCAACAAAGCCACATGGGCTGGCTCCGTCTGCTTGCCTGCCTGCCTGCCTAGCCTGCGTGGTTCATCAATGAGACGGAATACTAAATTAACAACTTCAAGGTTATTTTAACACGTACATACGGAGTATAGTACATACATACGCATGTACCTTCTTTCAGCACCATGTCACACAGCAGAAAGACTGGCGTCACTCCTGGATTTGTGTGTGTCTCTCTACATCTACGGAGCACGGAGTTGTGGAGCACGGAGTAGCTTGTCAAGTTTCGGGTCTCTGCGGCACCATCTCTTTTGATTTTTTGTCAGGGTTTTTTTTTTTTTTTTTTTTTGGCCTCTCACCGAGTATCAGAGATGCTAGTTCCTGTGGTCCTTGCTGTTTTGAGATTTATTATCCGGCTAATAGCAGTTCTATCCGAGGAACTGTAATTACTGGCCTAGGCATCTCCGTTTAGGATACTATTCTTAGCTGGAGGACGAGGCAGTCCGTCACCACAACTAGGAGGTAGTCAGTGCATATATACACACATATGTACATACATTTGCACATATTGACGACAAATAACAACTCCTCACAATACCATAATAAAGGAACGCTAGGAGAAAAAAGCCAAGCAGCGGCAGCCTTTGCCTGGTTGCGGCCCGTGGGGTCCACGATGATGTTATTGCGATGCTACTACAGACTGGCTGTATCCGCTCGTTGCTGACTGACGATCGCGAGGCTGGTCATTTATATCCCGTTGCTAAACTACCTGCTCGTACTGGTACTTCGCACCGCTGGTTGGTTATTGTTCGGCATGACGCGAGGCTGCAGCGCCGCCATTCTGCTCTATCCTATCAAGGGTATATGCTGTACTAATCACCATTAACCTTGAATCGTTCCCCCCCAGTTCCAGTCAGGAATGACCCGTGGTGGCACGGGATGGCGTTTTCGTCGTTGTTCCTGTTGGTCCCACGGAGGCTTTTGGCTCTGCTCGACACCATTCGCTCGCTACTTTTTCGATCTTGGGACGATGGATCCCAATGGCGCCGTCTTGTGCTCCTCCGTGTGGTTAGTGCGACATGCCTATCGTGTAAACGACCACTGCTACTATGTATTCACAGATGTAATTACCTAGGTGTTTTAATGGTAAATCCTCATCATCTCGTCCGGGTAATGTTACTGTTTGCCTGATCGAAAGACGAAGACAACTTGGAACACAATCCCAATCATACGCTCCTTGTCGTACGGCGGCTCGGAACATGGAATAAATGCCTTTTCCGTCATAATCTGATGCAACAACAGCATTTGTGGATATATCTCCTAACCACCCCAGGGCTATAACAGGACGGTTATACATATGTACTTACATAACCTGTGATGCCTATTTTGCTGGGGCTCCAATACCGGCTATGTAGCTTACCATCGTTCCAACCTTAAGCAACTCTATCCTACCCCCATCCGAGAACAGCAGGAACAGCAGCAGCATCATAATCATCATCATCAATCATCAATCATCATCGCTCAAGGGTCTCTGAAACCGGACCCAAAGCCCACTAGAGCGCCAGCCCACTTCCCTGGGTCCTCCTCCCAGGGTATTGCTGGCAAGGCTGCCCTGAGCTCGCCGAACAATATGCAAGGCCGCGACGTGACTGGCTCAACTCACCAACGGGTGTGACACCAAAGAAGAACGAGGGGGCGGCAGGGGCTCGTTTTGTGTGTTTGGGACCAGAGAGGCGGGGGGCGCGTTTCGGCAGGGGTTCCATGAGCAAATGAGTTGGAAATGTGCGGATGCCAGACGGAGCCACAAGGGGAGAAGATCCGTTTAAAACCAAACACGCACGCATTGTCAAGCCCCCGATCCTGGTCGAGGAAGAGTAAAAGTAAATATCCATGTCCCTTTGTTGCTGCTGCTGTTGTTCTTGTTGCCTCGTCGCCCACTCACACACAGACACACACTCTTTCTCCCTCTCCGTTCTTTGTTGACGATTCTCTCGTTCCATGCCAGCCGCTCCTCAAGATCCCTTTTTTTCCTTTTTCCCACTACAAGCGCGCCATTAAATTGATTAATCAATGTCTTCTTCCAGCTCTTTTTGGACCCCGTCATGATCCATTCCGGCTAGTCCGTCGCCGGACCTGGTTCGATCCGAACGGGCCATCTCTCCCAGACATTAAAACAGCTCCCCCCCCCAAGGGAAACTATCCTTGTGTAGCATTGCGAGCGTTCTGGACTCTGGTGCTAATCGATAGGTGTTTCGTCTATGTGTGCCAGCGCAGCAACGGACAACGGAATGGAAGAAAACCAGGGAAAAGTTGACGCTGTGCAGTTCTGGACCTTCTCACGAACGCGTCCGTGTCCATGTGGAAACACACTCTGGGCCCCCCCTTTATTTTGAGCCTCCCCAATCAATCTCTTATCTTGCTGTATCGCCATCTTCTTCGTTATCGCCCGTCAACTCGTCACATGGTTCCATCCACATCACCCGCCGTGGGTTTGAGCTTATGAAGAGACGGCTAACTAACTAACTAATAACTAATAACTACGACTACGACTACGACTACGACTACGTAAATAACCAACACCACATACCGGGCATTCCTTGGATGTTTGGCCTCCGCCCTAAACAGGGTCTCTGATTCTCCACTTCTCGCTTCTTGCTCCCCCCAAGGCCAAGCGTATGGACACTTTATTAGTTTTCTTTGCTATAATTAATTCAGACAAATTTCCTTTTTTAATTGAACCTTGCTTTTTGCTGAAAGGAACCGCGAAACCCGTTTATCCGCCTGCTTCCCCCCCCCCTTCCCTTCCGTCTCCGTCCGCCCCGCCTGCAAAAAAGAATGGCATGCACAAAATCGCATGCATCATCCATCATCCCTCTTTTCAGCATGGCCTTGTTGGTCCTTTTACGGAAGCCGCAATTCTAGTTTCCATCTGTTGTGGCCTACAGAAACGGGGCACCATGCAATATACATGAGATCGACAAGCAGACTTGCCTAGGAAAGCTGTAGATATGTAACCCAGCCAACCGATGGAAAGGCTTTTGCCGACCTGAAACATCATCAACATCACGATCCCCAGAAAAAGACGAAGAAAAGGATCTGGCTCTGATGATAGGGCAGCAACGGGTTGGATCTCAGGGACCAAGATGGGCGGATCGTATCTAAGCACAGTGCATACATCATTGATGTCAGCAGATAGACCAAGCGCTCCATTCCCTGTTGTAGGGACCTGCTGTTCCAGCAGCAAAGCACAGTCCAGGCTCTACGGAGAAAGGTTGGGTGAGTGCAAGAAAGAATTGCGATTCCATCAAGCCACACATCGCCGACCATACGCCTAGCGTTTCGAAACGTCCGCTGGTGCCGCCCACTCGCAGCGAGCGCTGCTAACTGACTAGGCCGAACCAGCATCAACTCGCTGGCGCCGATCTCGATCTCGTCTCGCTTAATAAATAAATTGAAGAAGAAAAAAAGAGTGTCAAATGGTTTAATTCTGTTTATTACGACGCTGCATGAGGATCTAGCGAGGGCCGATCTGTTTTGTTTGCTCTTTATTAGTTCACCCGAGGCACCCGCGGAAAATAGAGTAATAAGGCCCGAAATGGACATGGAGAGAGAGAGAGAGAGAGAGAGAGAGAGAGAGAGATAGGCGAAGAACTTGCATACATATTGTAAGTGCGTATAGTACAAAGGCAAAGCCTGACAAACACATCTCAACAAGAGGTACCTCTAGTATTGAGTACGTAAGTAGTATAATAGTAGAGTAGTCGAGCAGAGGCCAACAGCAACAGCAGAAGCTCAAGAAAGGCAAAAGTCGCACACCCAGTCTAGTGTCGCACATCGATGGGGAAGCAACAAGCCCCCCCCCCCCCCCTCGACAACTCCCTTTTACTCCATTTTGGGGCGGTGCAGCTTTATGATACTTGAGTCGTGCTGGACACACATGAGAGCGGCAAGAAGAAGGCAGATGGGTGTCTTTCTGAAACAAACCTATTGGTAATCTGGTGACCTCGCCACAGATGGGGAAGTCGGGGACTCTGTGCTGATGTTGAGACAAAGGCTGTTACTGCAGCTGGAACTATGTATAATTCCTTGACTATTATGTGCTGGCTGCAGATGAGTCTGAGTCGTGTTTATTATCCTACTCTTAAGATGTACTCCACTGTGTCTAGTTCGTGGGGATCGTTCAAGAGATGACATCAATGGGCAGATAGATACTCTATACTTCCACGAGAGACAGAGAACAAAGGCATCATCCTAGAGTCTTTTACCTACCCAATAAGGAAAGCCGGGGGGGGGGGCTGCGAGAGCATAGATGCTAACAAACAGAATTCATTGACTGACTAATAAGTAACGGACAAGCAAAACCCTCAATATGCACTGTATGTAAGTACAAACCGTCTTTCCCATCCCATACAATGCCCACTACCGCTGCCCATCGTCATATCGCCATATCGTCATATCCATTTTCAGCTCAGCTATGAAACGTGTGCATTACCAGAGGGAATAACACCAGGCTAGTCATACCTTAGCCTAGCCAGCCACTTTTACATTACACACGAGGAGTCCCCTTCCCACCCACTCTTGATCCTTGTTCATGCGAATTACGCGCGCTGGCGTCTGGAGTAAATTTGCTGGCCCCCCTCTCCTCGTCCTCTTCCGTCTCCCCTTCTCCCCAGCCTAGGGCCTGGCCAAGAACCCCATTTACAGTAAAGTTCTTCTTTCATCCCATCATCCTAACGCTTCTGATTAAAAAAATATAATCGGGGGCCTCAAATCCTTCGTGCTCTGTCCCCTCGTGGCGCCCGTCAGCCGCTTGTGCCTGACTAAACCCCAAACAGGCTGGCGGGCTCCCGTTTCGCGCCGCTTCCCTTCCCCTCCCCTCCGCACACAGGCACGCACACAGGCACGCACACAGGCACGCACGCACGTACGCACGCCATTTCTTACACGCAGTGCTCTACTATTATTTTAGCTGCTTTGTTGCCTCGCTGTTATATATGACAGAAAATGCGTTTCGGGAGGCGAGGCAAATTATGTGTAAGTGTGCCTCTTAGTTTGGCCCGTTATAGCTGCTCCTCGAGTTTCCGCCATCACAGTTGCGCTTCAATTGACTGCATCAGCCGCCAGAGAGAGAGAGAGCTGCTTTCCGACTTTGGCAATAGTGTCTACTACCCTTGCAAGCTATCCAATTTTATGATGAGGCCCTCGAACACGCAAAAAGAAGAATCAGAAGCATCGGTTGTGTCATCGTCACCCGTCACATTCCCACAACTTTGCCGCCCACCCATCGACGTTGCATTGCCCGATTCAATCTGAGTAGGAGAAAAAACAACGTGGTCAAAGCCTAGCAATTCTTCATGGGCATTTCTTTCTTACACGTCATGTAATTAGTAATTGGCGCTCCTCTTCAGCTACCATGTGCAACAAGGTGCGTATTCCCGGGCGCCTCACGCCCGACCCAGTGCATGTGCCCTCATTGTGCAAACCCTCGCCCGGTTTCGCCGTCCTTTTTTTTTTTCTGTTAGTTATTTTCGTCCCACGGACGTGCTTGTTCCTTATTACGCATGTCATTTCTCAATAGTTCTGTCACCCTAAAATGCGCCGGAGAGGTGCCTTGAAAAGCCACGACATCACTCGGCGTCCGACCCGCCGCCAGACAAGCCGCCTTTCTTGCCGGGCTTGACTCCCTCACTGTCTTCTTGCCTAGCCGTATCTCTCTCTCAGCAGGGCTTTTTATCCGTTCGCCTGCAAAACCCTCTTGCAAGTTCCAGACCGCTTCATGTTACATGGAGTCGCTGGACCGCCCAGGAAGCTGGCCCAGGGCGGCCAGGGGAGGAGAGGAGAGGAGAAATCCCATTTCCCAATACGACGCTGCCATGTGGACTACTCCTCCCTCGGGTAGGGTTCTAACGTTGCGACTAAGAATCCTTCCATGCATGTCATTACATACGTGTGTGTGTCTATGTGTCTATGTGTCTATGTGCTGGTGATTTCTGGGCCAAAGCGTACATGCTTTGGATGTAGTGTTGTCTGTGTGTCTACAATCGCGAGAGCAATCAATCAGCAGATGCGTTCGTGACTCTAAACGCGTTATTTGCGCCAGCGCCCAGTGCTGCTAGCACCCGCGCCTCCATCACAACATGTTTGCGAGCCGTGCTTTGTTGCTGTTGTTGTTGTTGTTGTTGTTGTTGTTGTTGTTGTTGTTTTTTGGTGGACAGACCTGAGCGTGTCTTGAGAACAAGCAACAATTGGTGAAAGCAAACATACTTTATCATCAAGCTAGGAACCAAAAAAGCAAACTAGTGTTCCTAAATGCATCTGTTTGACGACCAACTCATAATTCATCAACCCATAGCTATGTATGTTATGTCACTGCGGCTGAATAGTTCATGTTTGAGAGGGAAATGTGACTACTGCCGCCGGTCTGTAGGGTAGTCATGTTGAAGAAAGCATCACATTTGAGTCTCATCGACGGTTCTAGTGACGATAAGGCCCTTCATTATGTCTATAGGATTAACATGGGATTTTACAAATAGCGAGTGCTGGATGCTGGTTTCAACGATATTTTAGTCCCATGTTGAGATCACTGACCATTCTCAATGATCCTTCATAGTTATACTCACGTTATTTGCAAGCCACCACTTACATCGAAACGCACTCAAGCACTGCAAGTTTACGCCTCCGATAAACATCTTGCTTGGTCTTCAGCACAGACTTACTCGCAGGATCTATTATTTTCAATGTGACAGATAGTTAACTTCTCAGCATTCAATTTATTGGACAGCTCCCTCTTAACATTTGATGCCCGCAGTCATCCATCGCTGTCATCAATATCCCAACTTCCCTCCTTCTCCTCTCTTGCCACTTTCCTCCCCCTTTTCCTGTTTCTAGAGAGATCAAGCTTCATCCCATATGTCCCAATTAGAGACATTCCCGCTGTAACTATAGGTAAATGCATCGTAGCAGCACCCGCTGCAATTGCCGCCACTCCACCGAGCATCCCTAGTATAGGCAATATGTTTCGTTTGACCAGCTCTCGTTTCTTGCATTTGTCCAACGCCTTCTCGATGGTCCGTATCTTCGCTCTGCTGCCCTTCCGAGGAAGAAAAGACGGACCGGATCTCTCTCCTTGATGCTGCTTCTCTTGTGTACGGGTGTCTGATGACTCAATGGCGGGCAGCTCAATAGCAGCTCGCGTCCCTTCACCAGACAGCCTCTGCTCAATTTCTAGTGCATCATCCTGTTTCACAAACCTCTCGAGGGTGCTCAAATCACTTCTCAGCTCCTCCACCTGGTGTAATATCTCTACTATCTCGTCTTGGACATTGTGGAATAGTTTCTCGTACTCCTGTGTCTTGGCCGTGAAAAACGGCTCCAGGTTATCCCGAAGATCTTTTTCGGCCGTCTCAACTACCGCCAGTCGATTTTCCAATTCCAGACTCTGGTCGTTGAGGGTTCGTGCCGTTGCGCTGTCTTGGTCATCAAGCGCCTGCTCATATAATGCTCGCAATGCTGTTAATTCCTGGTGAAGTCGCTGCCATGCCATTCCATAATGCTTTAGAAGCTCTGACCCGGCGGTTGTATCATCAAGATCCTTTCTTTCATCAACCATCTCCTTCTGGATCTGCAAAGTGACAGGCCCTATGTTGTCGAATTGCCAGAGAAGAATCGTCATTATGGAGAGAGCTGAGGCCCTTGTTCCCATCCACCTGTATGAACGGCTTCCTAGATTTCTCATGGATCCCCAAAATTCCTCTGTTGTTGTAAATTCCTGTTCTGCTTGGCTCGCCTTAAGATGTTGACGACCTTCAGACGGAACAAGATCCCACATGGTTGTCATAAGCATAGCGAGTCTGGCTGCTTCAGGTCCGCACAAGCTTTTCACTAAATTGAGGCTTCTTATCGCCGAACCAGACACTCTATTATCGGTAATCCGATGAACATAGATTATGCCTCCAATGTCAACTCCCCGAGTATAAGCCTGGCATAGGAAGAAGGCAATTTCCTTAAATACTTCGGCGTCTGAACGTCTGGTGTCGTCAAATCCTGGAGTCTCAACAAGGAATACTCGGCGAATACCAGAGTTGAAACAATGCAGCCCAATGCAGTTTGTAGCTTGTTAATCAAGGAGTCAGTATGATATCGTCGCGTTGGGAGAGATGGAATATCAACCAACCAGACACTAAACTGTGACCGATTCCAGCATCTTCGCCCGTCAACTTTTCAATAAAAGTACTTTTCCCAGCACCTGTGAGGCCCATCACCAGCACCAGCACATCATTTGGACTAGAAAATCCCTTAGCTGAATTGATGAAGTAAAACTTCTAGCGGATTCGGCCATACCGAAGCTGTCCATCAAGACAATCGACCATGATGACCGATAAACGAGGGCATAATCAGATGGCAGGCGTGATGCCGAAAAATTTATCCTTTTTGCTTCGTCTTGTTACTTCTCGCATACTTTTCTATATCCTCGCATATCAACGAGAAGAATGAATCGTGTGCTCAGTGACTCGCCGAAGGAGTGACGAGGCAGCAAGAGAAATAGAGAAATAGCCTTGCCTCAATTGCAATTCCAAAGAATAACCTCAAATTACCTGGGTCTTAGTAAGAGGTCTACGCAATTTGTAATGCCACGCCACATTGTGCTGTTGTGATATGGAGATTCCGAACCAATAAAGAGTGAGGCTGGAGCAGATGTAGCCAGTCCCTTGACAGCATCAAAACGAGGCACGAAGAAGGCGCACAAACTGGAAGCGGGGTCTAGGATGCATTAACAACACCATCACAGCTCAAGGCACCAATGGGATTTGCATTTAAGAGTTGCCGAGGAGGGCTGAATGCAATCTACTGGTTGCCTCACTGGTGACGCGCCCATTAGGGCGACTAGGCGCATGCTTGCGCCTCTCTCTCTCTCTCTGAAATCCATTACCGCGTTCCCCAGTGCTTCCTTCGTGTACTTTATTTCTCTCTCTTGACTTGGTATCGAAACATGAGTTTGGTCGTGCAGACTTTGGATTTTAGCTGTTGACCTCAGCAGCTCACAACTCGTTTCTCATCTTCAGCTGTGTTGCTGGCTTTGCGAAGCACTCTGCGGTATAGGAGGATGCCGGCGACACAGACAAAATATCACAATGAGTGATCTATTTCGAAGCGTTCAGCCACGGCCGACAGATATCTTTCTGGCGGTCATGGGCATGACCGGCTCCGGGAAAAGCACATTCATCTCGCTATGCACTGGGGAAGATGTGGCTATAGGCCATAATTTGCAAGCTTGTGGGCGTGGCCTCGTATAATTCCTCTCGTTCTTCGCTGACAGACTACAAGGCACACAGCAAGTAGGCATATACAAATGCCAATGGTCCAAGACTGTCGACATCTACCTTGTCGACACGCCCGGATTCGATGACACCCACCGATCAGATACCACTGTCCTCAAGGAAATTGCGACGTGGCTCACACACTCGTACAAGGAGAATCTTAAACTCAGTGGCATCATATACCTGCATCGAGTGACCGACCCTCGCATGGGAGGATCCGCGAGAAAGAACATCTTCATGTTCAGGAAGCTTTGCGGCACAAACGTTCTCAACAATGTCTTCCTCGTGACTACCATGTGGGAAGTGATAGACCCGTCTGTGGGTGAAGAACGCGAGAAAGAACTCATCCATACCGATGATTTTTGGGGAATTCTAGTCCAGTGCGGCGCATCCTTTGCAAGGCACGACAACTCGCGAGAGTCAGCTCTCGGGTTCCTCAAGAGATTCGTGAAAATGGAACCTGTAACCATGTCCATCCAGGAGGAGATGGTCAACGAACACAAGACACTTGACCAGACTCAAGCAGGTATAGAGCTTGAGTCTGAACTTGTAAAGGAGAGAGAGAAGTTTACCCTGGAGCTGGCGGAGACACAGGAAATGATGAAAGAAGCCATCGAGAAGCGTGATCAGGAATCAGCGCAATTGCTCCGTCAACATACAGCGGAGATGCAGCGCAAGATTGATCAAATTGCCGAGGAACGAGAGCAGCTCAAGATAAGCATGCAGCAAATGCACGCAGAGAAGTTTGCAGAGCTTGAGAAAAGATACAACGAACAGCAGGAACTGCTTCGACAAAGGGAGGAGATGAATGAGCAAAGCTTTAAACGGTATAACATACGACAGGCCGAAGCGGATACAAACATCGAATTGATTCGCCAACAACTACAGAAACACGGCTATCTTTTCAATCCTGATTTAACAGCCGCCCCCGTCCACCATCGCAAGCGATCGGCACCGGGTCGCAACCGTATCAAGGAAAACGCCTGCGTAAGCATGTTCGGAACTAAATATTGGTTTATAGGACCAGCCTGGGACTTTCAGTAAATCACCCCCTACGCATTATCTATCTGTCACCCACGACAAATGCTAACCACCTGTATGTTATGTTATAGCCGGCGGCCCACAAACTTGATCAATGTGTGTAAGGATCATCACGAGGCTAGACTTGCTGCCTTTGGAATTGGAGAATCTTGGTATTATCATTACCACGTTGACAATAGATGTGCAACACGTACGCAAAAAAACCAGCTTTACCCCATCTCTCTAAAAGCTCCTGTCGACTAATACGGAAACAAAAAAAAAACAGGATGGTCGCATTGTCTCAAGACCCATTACCCAAAATTAGTCTCATGGCTAAGGAAACACAAAGACTCTGCATGCCCTCTCCAGATCACTCTAGGAACCAATGGGTACTTCTACGCCCGGACGCAAAACGGCCGTTTCAAATACTCGTTGCCACAAAACGCAGTGGACCAAGGAGCCGACTTCAAACAAGTCAGACGAGTCTGGCTGGGGTTTGATAACGCCTATGTTATGGAAATGACCAACGGCAAAGTAGTATGGAACATGGCAGAAGTCTACCAAGGCCTCAAGGACCGGATAGAAGAGTATGCGCGCATCAAGGTAATAGTGGGATTATTGGCGTTATCGTCGCTCAGGTGTCTTAGGATCTGCTAACTTGTTTGGATCGCCGTAGGACATTGCTATGAACATTGAAGACCCTGAATGCTACATCATTATCTCGGAGAAGGGAGACTGCGGCTACCGTCTCGGAAAGGGCAATAGGTTTGGCGAATTCGAGTTCCAGGAGTACATGACTAAGAACTTTGGGAACTGGTGGTAATAACTTAGAAACCACACTTCATGAGCCTGCTCACATCAGCTTATTCGGCGTTTGTATACTTGCGGTTTTTTTATAATACACTACACAGGGTTTGGAAGTTTCGTCAAGTCTCGACTTAAAGATGAGTACAGCCAACTATATCAAATAGTAGACACGCAACAAGAACCAACTCGCTTTGAAGCACCCTACGCATTAATAATATGGGAGCTTCAATGGGAAAGAAAAAAAAAAGTGACATTCATGTAGCCTATTAACTGCAGTCGCCCAACCGCCCACCTCACCCATAATAATCATACAAAATATAAACTCCCCCACCGCTCTATTATACTAGCTGTGTTAGAAGATTCCCCATCTCATGCTGTGTATTCATGATATGTTGCGTATCCTTCGAGTTTCTTTCACCACCATACGTACGTCGCCAGGCTAAGCCGCCGAAGATATAGGGCTCTTTCTCCATCCATATAAATGGTGAAAATTCTGCGAGGACGTGTAGCTTTCTCGTCGACCTTGACGTTGTCGCATGCCGATTGAGATCATTGGTAGCATGACTTTCACTGCCTATAGCGCGTAGATATCCAGATGGCACAACTTAAATATAGTCGTTTGTCAGGTCTTTGTTGAGTCACGGCCATATTAGTCGCTATAAGTATAAGACAATTCGCGAGGCTGTAGAATTCTGCCAATAATTAAGAGCTGGTGCTGAAGTAGTAGTTCTCCCACAGGTACGCATAATCGTCGAGGATGCCTCCAATGAAACTCGGCATTCTTCTCGTAACCCCATGAACCGCCCCCTTAGTCACGTTCTCGTAAAATGCGCCCCGCATAGCCCACCAGGTCATGGCCCAGCCTCTCTTGTTCCATTCATCCCTCTCTAATGAGGTTGTGCGTAGGCTGCGGTAGCGGAACTGCCGGGCCGCATACTCCATCGCGACGCCGGCCAGCCAAGGCGTCCATGACTTCTTGTTCTTGGAACGAGCCAGCACAACGGCGTAGATGAGCGGTGCTAGGACGTGTAATACTTCAGACATGTGACCACTTCCCTGGAGTTGATTTAAGAGCTTGTTGGCGGGTTTAATGTCCTCAGCTGTGAGAACTCGCCCCAGGAGGTACGAGCTGATGTCCCCAGGGTTAGGCAGCGAAGGAAGGCTCATGCCTGTCCGGGGCATCTTCCACCCCTGCTCATGCGGTGGTTTCTGTGGCCCGCCCACAACCGAGCCATTAGGGGATGTTTCGTCCATGAGCTCGCTCTCACTCCTCGTAGCCAATTCCTCGTCGTCTGCCACATCCTCGGGAATAGGCTCTCGCTCCGGCAGAACTGGTGTCACAAGTGGCCGAGCCCTTGTAACGCGCAACAGGATAAGCCGGCAAATAGCCTTGATACTCTCTAGTAAGACGACTACCTTCCATCTGGTCTTTTCCCCTCCTCGGCGCTTAGCACTCATCTCGCAAAGCAGCTCTGTGTAGATGACCATCTGTAGCACCATTGCTACTCTCCGGTACAGTTTGCTCTTCTGAGCCCAGAATCGCGTGTAGCGAGCGTGTGCTGACCGAGACGGCGGAACCGGCAACTGTGACGAGGCTTGTGAGAGGATTCCATCATGGTAAAGGGATAGTAGCTGCACGCCTGAGTGTATTGACTCTGAAGCAATCTCGGCATCACGAAAGCGGCCTAAGTCAACAAAAAAAGGAGGCGACCACAATTAGTCTCATTCGACATCGATTAAAACAACCGCGCGTTCAGGAGGATAGTTCCGTACCGGGAATAATATACGTGAGGCTCCTCAGCGCGCTCTCCATCTGCGACACCTGTCCGGCATTCTTGGTGATGAACTCATCGTACATGCCCAGCCATGTTGGTGGCAGCGACAGGATCTGCCCGACCGTCACGCGCCGCGTGGGCTTGCTGGTCGGCTTCGTGGGTTGTGTCGCTGGCAGAGGCATCGCATGTGGTGCCAGTGCTTCAGTGGTTGAATTTCAATGAGCGTGTGATGATGCAGCTTTCACCATGTCGCTTGTCGATGGCGGTGTTGCTGACGTGGGTTGATGTTGCAGGATGATGATGTAGCGCGAGGTCCCAAAGGCGGCTGGGGAACGGCTGTTTGGGCAAAGCCGAGGTAGCGTGATGATGCCGTAAATGTGGCGCATGTAAAGCATGTGGCTTAGCAGCCACAGCTAGGAGTCGAGATAAACGAACATACCCTGTATGAATTCTCACAACTTCAGGCCATATTTCGGCATTTTATTGGCAAGTTTAGGTATGCGCCTGTAATATTAAACATACTAAGTTAAGGCACTCCCTTTCTTAACTAGATTAGAGTTAAAATAGATATAGGATAGATAGAACTGCTAAAATAAGCCTTAAGAAAAAGTGGGGGGAGTAGGGAATAAGAATAATACACACAATTGATTACATGGATTTAACAGGTGTTGTATTGTTTCTGGGAACAGCTAGAATCTATTTCTAGAACCAATCATATCTCTCGGAATACCCTAATCTAGTGTTGCTAGCAACAGCTAGATTCCGCTTCCTCGATTGATACTATTCCTGGAAATAGCTAGATTCTAGTTTCCTTGACTGATACTGTTCCTAGCAACAGCCAGATTCTGGTTTCCTCAATTGACAGTATCCCTAGGAACAGCCAGATTTCGTTTTCGTTACTGATACTCTTCTTTGATCTGCTCCTGGGAATAGCCGAGTTCTATTTTCCTAACTAACCCAGTTCCTAGGAATACCGAAGTTCTGTTTTCTCAACCGACCCTATTCCTGGGAATAGCGGGAATTATACTTTCTCGACTAATGCTATTCCCAGACTCAAGTCATAGAACAGAAACTTGATGTTCCCAGGAACGGATTTAGTCCACTAACTGGATCTCGGTATTCCTAGAAATAGCACGATCGTGAAAACAAAGAAACAGTGCGCCTGAACTATCCCGCAGTGACTGGCCTATGGTGCTGACGAATGACGCTTTTACCGCGACTTCTATTTGCTTCTACCTATACCTGACGCTGACTAATGAAACTGGCTAATCATTGGCTTGCCCCTGATAGAGAAGGAGCCAGATGACTCTTGCCATTTGTTTGCCTGAGGATCTAGTAAAGGCTGTCGCAGTAGCAGTGCCAAGCTGCAAGCGCGTGTTCGCGAAATACTGTGGGCTCGCAACCTGAACTATTGTTTTCGATGTCTAGATTCGCTGTGTATATGATTAAAAGCTCTACTTGACCTGAGGTGCTGAAATTCTTGACGTGCTGATTGATGGCTAAGCCAGGCAGCCTGAGGGTGCGTATGGTCACATGACTTGCGGACGTTTCGTCCATCCCAAATACGCCGCTGATCGAACCCAACCGTGGCAAAACACCACCACACCTATGATGCGACGCTTGCTAGTATGACGGGTCAGTCTCAATTGAAGGTCATCGAAGAAAATCCCATCGGGAATGGACTCGATGCTTTCCGCGCCTCCTTCGCCTCAATCAGTTCAGGCAGGGTCATTTCTTGCTCATCAGAAGCACTTGGCCAGCTAGATTACGAAGGTAATCCGCCCGAGATTCGTCTGCGTGTTCCACTAACCGCGTGCAGATCTCCGAAATCTCACGCTCCTCCTCCTTCCCTCTCTGCAAAGTCTTTCGGTTGCTGGCCTACTCCATTCGAAATCAGGCCGTAGCACCCTCCAAAGCGATCTCCTCAGACTCATTTCTGCTGCTGCCTCTACCGACTTCGACTTCGACCGCGTCAACCCTCTCCTGAAATTAGCCCTCGCCGACAAACCAGACGATGCCCTTATATGGGATGAAGTCTACAACGCCGTCACCGAATCCACCCCCGCTCCCCGGCCGATAGCCTCGTCCATCCAACAAACCCCATGGCTGCGCAATACCAGCAGCTTCGCGAACTCGTCCGAACATCGCAAATATGTGGATGATGTGCTTAGAGAGGAGCTTGGTCCTATGCATGTCGGCCTCCGCAAATTCCACGAGACATACTTTGGAGATGTGGCCGGCCTTGAGATGGCATCAGAGGCGTTCTTCCAGCAGTGCCAGGAAGGCAGCAAGCCGCTCTTTGACGACGGCTGGAAGGGATGGCCTAAAGACGCGAAGCAAGATGATGTGCTTAGCTGGTTTGCAGACTTCTGCGAGAAGCTGGCGGTATTCGCAGAGGGCGACAAGTCAATTCCGACACGTCAACGAAGACTACTCGTAAAACCAAACGAGCCGATTGATGGTTCTATAGGGAAGCGAAAGATGGACGTCGGCTTTGTGGATGACCCTGAAGCTAGGAAAGACTCGAGAAGCCACTGGTCTGAGATCCTCGTACCAGGAGAGCTTAAGAGCAATCAATTTGCTGATAAAGCTTCAGATGCATGGCTTGATCTCGGAAGATATGCGAGGGAAGTGCTCGCTGCCCAGGACACTCGCCGCTTCGTCTTGGGTTTTACCATCTGCGGATCTCTCATGAGGGTATGGGCGTTTGACCGACTCGGGGGCATCGCTTCCGAGCAGTTCGACGTCAACGAAGACGGGCTGCAGTTTGTATTTACGATCCTCGGATTTCTCTGGATGAACGAGGAGCAGCTTGGGTTCGATTCCACGATTATGAGAGCAAATAACGACCGCTTCATCGAGGTTAAGCGGAATGGCTTAATTGAGCGGATCATTATTGACGAGGTGATGCAACGCGCGCGTTGCATAGCTGGCCGGGCGACGACTTGCTGGAAAGCCCATCTCGAAGGACGTCCGGAGGTGCCGCTTGTCATCAAGGACTCATGGCAGTACTCGGAACGCACCGAGGAAGGGGATTTATTACGTGAGGTGACTGCTAAAAACGTCGTCAACGTGGCCCGGTATTATCATCACGAGACGGTTCAGATTCGCGGGACGGACGATGATATTCGGAGCAACGTTCGGAGGGGACTGGACATCACGAGAGCCGCGAACTACCGCCCGGAACGCTCGTTGCCGCCGCGCAGCATCACGGCTGATGCTTCGCGGAAAGGCCGCAGCAGCACCAGCGCCAGCAGGAAGCGGTCATCTAGCCAAACTGGCGCTCATCTTCCTTCTAGCAAGCGGTCCTGTTCCGTATCTCCAACGAAGGACCTCAGTACCCTACCAAACCGGGTACATCGGCGTGTCATTCTCCGAGACTATGGAAGACCCATCTACAAGGCGAGCTCCCGATCGGCTCTGCTGGCTGCGTTCGGGCGCTGCATTGAGGGGCACGAGTCTTTGCACAAGGCAGGCTTCCTTCATCGAGACATCTCGGTCAACAATCTTATGATCAATGAGGATGATGAAAACCCCTCGTTGACTTCTTTCTTGATTGACCTTGACCTGGCTATTAAAGAATCACGAGAGGCTGCCTCAGGAGCGAAGGGGAAAACCGGGACAAGGGCTTTCATGGCAATCGGGGCGCTACTAGGCGAGCAGCATTCCTTCATGCATGATCTCGAGTCATTCTTCTGGGTCCTGTTCTGGATATGCATCCACTACAACGGGGCAGCCGAGGCCAGAGTCGTTCTAGAATTTGATAAGTGGAATTATGTTGATACGAGAGAACTGGCAAACCTGAAGAAAGGGCAAGTATCCCATGAAGGTGACTTCATTAAAACCGCGGAGGAGAATTTCACTTCCTATTATCAACCGTTGGTAACTTGGGTCAATAGGTTACGGAAAGTAGTGTTTCCAAATGGTGGGAGGTGGGAGAGAGAGGACATAGGACAATATGCTCGAGTGAGGGAGATCCTTCTGGAGGCGGGACAGGACCCAAAGGTGTTAGGCAGAGGGATAGTATTGTAGGCTTATAGCGGAACCCTCTAATGAGCCTTGGTACGGCAGATTAGCCGACTATATAGATCAAACGCCTAATTGAGTTGGATTGTATAGCCATATACGCACTGCCCTACTACATTCTTGTAGTCCGTCCATGTGCGAGTATGCAGCCACGTCATTAAATGATCTACCACAGTAGTGTGGTTTACCACTGATTTATGGTCCATGTGCCTCCCAGGTAGAAGAAGTGGGGGAAATGAAGGGTAGCCTGCTTCTAGGAGCATCGGATCCCAGATATCCATGGATACTAGCCATAGTACTAGTAGCAAGCTCTAGGAAGCTCTGATGGGTTACTTCAGGATTTATAAAGCAGGGCATCGAAAATGACAACAACAGCATGCGTAACACCGTCTATTTCTTTTTCCCTTACAGGATATTTCAACATGGTCTATGACGTACATTCGTGTGCTTGTAGCCTAAAATTACCATCCGTCCACTTCTGTTTCCTTGATCGTGAGATAATACACCCCAGAAGAGGCTGTACTCATAAGCTCCTAAATCTTCGCGAAACCCGCCTGCTCCAGCTCCTTGCCTGATGGCAGCAGCGGGCGTCCCTGCATTGGAAATGGCCAGAACAGTGGGTTCTCTGCGTTTTCCGCGGCTTTCTTCAAACCAGACTCTTGCAGCTTCTTTGACGTGTCTTCGCTTGCCCCCCATCCACCTATAAAGTCGTCTGCCTGAACGTTTGGCGCGAAAAAGTTGAGGCTGCTCGAGTAGGGCTTGACAAGGGTGTCTGGGTCTTCCGGAGGTGTCTTGTCGCCGTCGATATTGACATCGATATTCCATTTCTTGGCTAGATAGCGCAAGATATTCAGTGCCTGCTCGGCAAAGTGATGGCAAGGTGCCATTTCCGTTAAATCGGCAATGCCCTGGCTCAGAGCTTCTGAGACCCGAGGGTCAATTCTGGCTGCCTTCTTCATCTTTTCCTCACTCGAGTCGGCTTCCTCGCTCTTGACTGAGGTAGCTCCTATAGCCAAATGCATAATGGCTGAGGTGAGAACGAAATAGGGGACGAATGATGGCGTCCGGCGTAATGTGTATAGTTGTGAGTAAGATGTGAGCAAGCCCTGGATGGCGTCTGCGGCCTGCGAGCAAACGTCTCTAGGGGATACTTTGGACCCAATAATTCGCAGCTTGATGAGAGGTCGGAAGAGGAGTAGTATGGCGAAGTGATAATACATGCTTCCCAATGGTCAGAGGGGAGCTTAGAAACCGAAGAGATGACTGTACTCACTGGGCGAATAAAACTGCAGGGGTAAAATTATGACCGAGCCTTAGAACTTCAGGTATCCGGTCGTACCAGTTGAGGTATTGAGTGTAGATGTTTAATAGATCTCTGGCGGTGAGGGGTCGGCCAGGAGAGTGTAAGATATATAGCGACTGGTGCACCAGCTCACTCAGCTCACAGAAGCACTTATACACGGACCGCACATTAGAAGGCTGCTCACATGAGCGTTGGAGAGGGGCACCTGTGACAAAGTTTAGCATGTTGCTGGTGCCAAGTGGCTGCATTGTGGACTTGCCGTCGTCCGTGTAGGGCACCCAAAGGGATGCCTCGATATCGCCAATTATCGCAGGCTTAGGAGGAAGATGCGGGAAACAAGAACACTGTGGCAAGGATCCGGTAGCCAGTGACCAGGCGCTGGATGAGTGTAAGTATCGTTGCCAGATGCATTTTCTCTTTTCTCTTATAGTTTTTCGTCACTCACTGATCCAGAGCAAAAGCTCCCCAGAAGGTTGCCGACTGCACAGCAAGTTCATCCTCATCCCCTTCGTCGTGGATACGATGCAGACCCATTTCAATGGCCAACCGAATACTCTGACCGGCGTAGTACCAACTTTCCGAATCACGACCACAGCTGGCCTCACGAATGGACATGATACCAAGAGCCTGGATTGTTGTTAATGAATGATGATCAGTTTCCTGATAAAAAAGCCGCTGGGATTCCTTGAAGAAGTGATCCCCCGAGGAGTAAGGGTCGTTGGGGTTGGCTCTCGTCATGGGTTGAGTAGAAAATCGACAGCCGAGGGCAAGTAGCGCGTTGACTAGTATGGGTGAACAGTATCGGTGTCGGCCATCCTGAAAGTCGCTTAAAAAGTGCTCCTTGCTGAGGGACGCAAACGTAGGATACTCCCAACAAAAATACAGCGCTAGCAGATGTTGAACCAGGTTGACATCGGTGGTTATGCTGGTCCATGTTACGGCTGGTGTCTTCATTTCAGGCTCGTTGAGCGGTGATAGTACTTGCTCAAGCCCCCGGAATCGTGGTATATCGTCAGACATGTGGTCCGTCTGCATGCTATCTGCCCAAGACCCTACCCGGGATTGAGGGGGGCCGGCGATGTCGGCCGTCCAGTTCATGACGTCTGGATGAGAGCCACTCCTAGTAGAGCCGGCCTGGCTCTGTGACGATAAATGCCATGGACTGGTCTGAGTGCCAATCTCGGTGCGAATGCCGGGGAGCGGCGGCACCGCGGACCCAACAGAGCCAAGTGCGATGCCCATAGGCGGTAGAACGGTGGTAGGTGGACCACTTCTCCCGAAATTCGGTACGGGAGTAATGGAATGACCGGCATTGATATTGATTGGTTCATTGGATGACGCAAATGCCGGGCTTGGAGCTGCGACAGCAGCTGCGGAAGAAGGGGCAGTGGAAGGCGGAAGACGAGCAAGCCACTCAGAGATGCTTTCAATGGAGTGGCCGCTGCGGAGGCGCGCGAGGACTTCCTCCCACAACTGCGGGCGTACCAGAGCCGAAAAGACATGATCGCTAGACCGCTGGCGGAGGCGGAGGTTTTCGATTTCGGTCCGGAGGTTTTCCTTGGATTGTCTCACTGGCACATCGTATACGCATTCAACGTCTTTTTGGACCCTGCAGCGGCCGCAAGGGGTTTGACCATCACACTGGGGAGGAAAAGGCAATGTCAGTGATTAGGCCAGCTAAGACACATAAAACTAAAAGAAATGGATAAAATAAAACTAAAACAAGAGAAATGGCAAGGAATTGGGTGGTGGTGGTGGTGGTTGTTGCTGTTGCTGTTGCTGTTGCTGATGGGAGGGGCTTTGACAGAAGATGGCCAGAAGCAACCGTCTGACCATGACAAGAGCTCACCTTTGCGCGCTTCTTGCGACATTCTGTGCAGGCATTGGGCGTGACCACACCTAAGCCGCGTCTGCGTTTCGACAATTGAGAGGGACCGCCAGCTTGCGAGTTGGATCCCGACTGAGACGGCGCTCCTGTTGCCGCCGATTGGGACTGCGGCGTGTTGCCGGTGCTGGTCTGGCTCGGACCCGAGGGGGTTTGGCTGCCCGTGTCCTCGTCCATTGGGAGCAACGGGGCGGCGACGGAGACGGAGACGGGATCAGAGACGCCAGGGAAGAAGAGGGTGACTGAGGGCCGTCAAACTCTGGCTGTCGCAACGCAGGGCGAAGCTTCAGCGGTGCGGAACCGGCGCGGTTCCAGTGCTCGGGTTGCGGAATCTGTAGCGTCGCCGTGATGAGATAGACATGCTGCGGGGGAGCTGGGACGATAGTCGCATTCCGTGGAGCTGCGAGCTCTCTGATCCGCGCGGGCAGGGGTCGGCGCTGTCGCGGTTTCTCGTGATGGTGATAGTGGTAGTGGTGGTGGTGGTGGCGGTGGTAGTGGTGGCGAGGGGCATATGAATATGTCTGGATGGTCGTCGTTGCAGGAGGAGCTTTGAGGAAGAAAGGAGAAGCCGGAAGAAACAAGGAATGGGTGCAAGGGAGGTTAGTAAGTGGGAAGTAAGTGGGAAGTAGGTGGTGGGCAGCAGCTCTGTGGGTTAGAGGAGAGGAGGGAGCTGTCTCTGTGACGGTATCACCACCACTAACATCTACCTACCACCAGCCAGCGCCAGCCAGCGGCAGCGGCAGCGGCAGTTGCAGTAGCAGTAGCAGTAGCAACACACCAAATAACCGCGGCACAGCAGTCTGAACAACACTATCAATGGGAGCTTTTCAGTGTGGATGCGAGAGTGCGTCCCACCAAGAACACCCAGCAGCAGCGACAACGACGAAAATAAATAAACTAAATAACTAAAAATCAAAAACCATTACAAAAGAGATATTGTAACGGCGCTGGCTGGCTGGCAAGACCAGCTACACTAGGAAGCAGCGCTGAATTTAGTGGCGGAACGTTTGGTGGAGCTTACAAGGCACAGGCGGGCTGCTGCTCAAGCCTCTAGGCCACACTAGGTAGTCGTACATAACGTGCATGCCGTGTGGATCTATCCGGCCGGTGCTCCCCTCCTTGCCATGGTGTAAGCACGCTGCAACGATATTTCACTTTGAGCTTGTATATATATTTCCCCAGCGGTTGATGTGTCTTTTAGGTGGATGATGATGATGATGATGATGATGATGATGATGATGATGATGATTCCAGCAGTCCAGTCGCTAGGGCATGGCATTGGTAGAGGTACAGTTAGAGGGTAGAGGCAGCTTCTAGAACTTCGACTCCATTTTTATTTTCGTCTGAACAGAATAAACGTGTGTAGGAATAGAATTGCCGACTTACCTAGTCAAAGGCCCTAGCTAGTGGCTTGGAGCTTGGAGGGGACAAGGGGCAATCAAACACTGCTGCTTACCTATCATCACCCATTGACCACAACCAAATAGACCCTGACTTGTCTTCATTAGGGGGGCCGTTAAAAGCCATTAGCGGCGACTGAGAACAGAGGGCCTCTCACTAAGAATGGTGACTGTGAAGTGAGGTCATAATGGAACGTTGGAAGTCTCCATAGCCAATAGGGGCAGCAGCAATCATATATGTATGTCTGATGTTTGGCTAAGTAATATATCACCGGTAGATTCATGATTTCCACATTGGGAACTGGAATGAATTTTTTTTTAAATCAGTGTAATAAGTAATTTTTTTTTTGTATCGTTTCTATATTTACATTTACATTTACATTTGCATTTCATTTATAGTATTAAACACCATTTCTGTACCTTTCTTTATCAACACAGCGTGGTGGCAACTCCAAGGAACCAATATCACCAAGAAAGGTGTCACACACACACACACACACACACACCAAGGGATGAACCATTCCTACGGATTCCAAGATGCCTGTCTTTTCGCAATCCATTGGTTACTCTCAATCTGCAACCTTCTTTACCCCTATTTTTTTCTCCTCGGCCCGGAACAAGAGCCGCTGCGTATGGATAATGTGATTCGCCGCCCTGCTAGATTACTATCTCTTTCCGCAGGCAATGCTATCTCCCTAGTATGCTTGTTTTTTTTCTGATGCCATCCTTGCCATGCTATCCCATTCCATCCAGTCAAATAGAAAAAAAGGGACGAAAAAAACATCCCATTCAGTCGGCCAATGACCGACAATTTCCCTAAACTCCAATCTGCCCTTCTTCCATACAAATACCATGATTGACCCAACTGTGACATGTACGTCTTCTTTTTGCAATCTGTTAATGTACATAATAATTCGGTTTCATCCGGCCAAAGAATTAAAAAAAATTAAGGATAATATAGTATAACGTTATAATCTTAGTCTCATCTCAACACTGCCTTGAAGGCTCAGTAGTCCTTGACGCGGTGGTATTTGACAGGACTCAGTGACCGATCTCTTTTACTTGGACTCCGGCGTCCCGACGGAGTGAAAATCAACGGTGGGGCTAGTTTCGGCGGAGAGGCATCCGTATCTGTCCCATCGTCTTCTAAATAAATATATCGCTGAGTCCTCGGCGTCTCAAATCGGGCTCCGAGACGGGCAGGTGTTGCATTGGGCATCATGGCCGGAGTATTAGAAATCGCTGGCTGATGTGGCTGAGGAGCCTGTGGGCTTCCTCTAGCCCACGAGACCAAGACGTTGGAAGCTGCCGTGACAAATATAATACCGAGGATAAAACCCTGTAGCAAACAGTTAGTGAGGGTGAAATATACACATACATGCACTTAGAGCTGGGGAGGTTGTGGTGGTGTCGACATACCCAAGTCTTGTAATTCATCGTTTCAGTAAACTCATTCAAGATATCAGCAACTTGCTTGATGGTGACTTTGACTTGCATGACTGCCTCTGTATCCTGCATCATGCAGTCATACCATTGATCGCACATCGGCCGTAGCGCAGGTAGAGTTCGGGTGGCGCACTCGTTGCTCGTGTAATGATTTTGGCACTCCGAAATGCGACTCATAATCTCCATACGGGCCATATTGTTGGCGTTGTAGAGGTCTGATCGTACGGCCTGGATGACCCCGAACCCACACAGCACAAGGGTTCCCACGAAGAACGTATTCAGCCCTAGTTGTACCCACCGATAGATGTTGTCTGGTGCTGTTGGAAACCTTTCCATCGTGCCAAACATGTCAGAGACCCAGCCTCCCTTGTGCGTCCCGGCGCCACGCTGTGCGCGGGAATCGTTCTTGTGATGCTTCTCATATGATGTAACGCTCATATCAGAATCAGATGCTCCATCATCCCAGTATTTGACTACGCTGCTGACGTCCTTGTCGTAATTATGCCGCTTTCTCTTTCTAAGAACCTGCAGCTCCTTGCGCGTAGACTCCCTGATTGGTCGTATTTCTCCTCTGCCCGGCGTGTGCTTTCGTGGCGACCGGTTATAGCGCAATGCCTTGTCCACCTTGGATGGGGTCATGGTCGCTACCATCGAAGTATCGCCCATGCGGTCTGCCTCCGGCGTGTCGTTTGGGAAATCGGACGTTTCAGTCAGCGCCGGACTGTCCTCTGCACCGGACGCTTCCGATAGTGCCATGTCGTCGAACTTGCGCGGAGTTGTGAATGCTGGATTTCGGAATGGTGGTGCGGCAACCCGAGAAGATAGCTGGGGGGTGAAGAAGGAGGTCTGCGGCGGCTTGGACGGGGTTCCAAAGCTTGCGAATGCATTGGCTTGAGGTTTCGGCTTAGAAGGCGAGTTGAATACTGCTTTAGATAAATGTTAGCTGGTATTGTCATTTGGAGCTTCTCTGCAAGCTCTCAAGTTCCGGACATGTGAGCTGCGGTGGTACCAACAATTTTCGGTCCTATTTCTTGCAACTTGTGTAAATGGGCTGGTGAGGTCGACCGGGCCAGTGTTTTGGTATTCCCAGTCCATGGGAGATTCAAATGTTCGCCGCTCCATGATTGCTGTAGTGTCGGGCTGGACGTGTGCGTGCAATAGCAACGTTGAAAGATTACAGGTTGCTGGTCGCGCCGCGGCGTTGTGGCAGTATTATGAGTGTTCTCAGTCGGCAGAGCTGTGTGCGGTACCTGTTGTGGAGTACCTAATAATAACCAGGCCCAATTCCCTGTGCGCCTGAAATCGACATGCTGCACTCCGTACCTATGTACATATGTAGCAGCTAATACGCTTGCAATTGTCAATGGCAACCGAGCGTCAAAGTAAACAAATCCACTTCTGTTGGCCTTAGGTTGAAAAAGGGAGACACGTGCTTATGTCAGCAAACGCGTTGGACAGTGCCCGTGCAAGGCTGCTGAAGGCGCTGCTGGAGGCTAGGGGCGTATGCATTGTGGAGCATGACTTTGCATTTTCTAGACTTCAAGCTGTCTTTGCTGTTGCTTCACTCTTCCGCCAAAAAATCACTTCGCCGTCGGCTGTGCCATCTCTGCACATCTAGAAATAACAAACCACGGGAATGTCTGACATAGATTCGCCGGCTGGATCCCCGGCCAACCAGCCAGTGGATGATGGCCAAGAGCAAGAGTTCCAAGATGAGCTTGCCGCAGGGGACTCTGATCGCGACTCAGACCTCCTTTCCGAAATCGACGAAAATCAATTCGAAGACTACGACCCGGAGACTGCCAATATCGAAGATCGACCAGTAGAAATTGATGAAGACATTGCTCGTACGCTTAAGGCTACCAAGCGCAAGCGTACAGAGGGCGAAACGACTAAGAAGCCGAGAGAAGGTCGCCGCGAAAAGCGGAGAGACCGAGAGGAGGATGTGTCGATGCCAGATCTATCTGGGGGGGAAGCAGATAAAAAGCAGAGAAGATCAAGGCGAGCTGCAGATGGCGAGAGACGCCCCAAGGCCAAAGCTGCTTCGCCTCAGCCCGAAAACGAAGCAAACCTGACGCCTGAGGAGAGGAGGAAACGTGCTATTGATAATGCTTTGGATGCCGCTATTAAGAAAGGGAATTTTGCTGGCAAGCGCCGGCGGAAGGATGAGATTGTAGGTATTAGCGGAGGTTTGGGATAACTCAGCGGCTAATGGCATTTCCAGGATCTTGAAGACGAGATGGACGAGCAACTTGCTGCTCTAAAAGTTCAGATGGAGCGCGCATGCCAAGCCGACAACCAAGCTCGCGAGTCTGGCCAGCCGGCTCTTCACAAACTCAAGTTGCTTCCTGAGGTTGCAGGACTACTCAACCGCAACAACGTGCAGCATGCCGTTCTTGACCCAGACACCAACTTTCTTCAGCACGTCAAGTTCTTCCTCGAACCGCTCAATGATGGTTCCCTTCCCGCGTATAATATTCAACGCGACATATTCTCTGCCTTGACGCGCTTAAATATCGAGAAGGAATCCCTCTTGAGCAGCGGTATTGGTAAAGTTGTCTTGTTCTACACTAGGAGCAAAAAGCCAGAGCCCAGCATTAAACGGATGGCTGAACGACTCCTGGGAGAATGGAGCCGCCCCATTCTTAAGCGAACCGATGACTACAAGAAACGGCATATTGAGACTCGCGAATTCGATTATGAGTACGTATTTGCTGCATCGTTTTATATACTTTGCAGTTTTCGATGATAATGACCACTAAGCTAACTCTATTTCCTAGGGCTGCCAAGATGGCTCAACGAAGAAAGACTGGTTCACAATTCACCCTTTCTCAGCGCCCTGCGCAGTCTGCCCGTGATGCTGAACGAGAGCGTTTGTTGGCTCCTGTCAATGCCAACAACCGCGCTAGAATGGTCAACCTTCCTGGAAGCTATACCATTGCGCCAAAGAGTACATTCGACGGAACCAGGACTCAAGACCACCGACCTCTGGGCGCTGGCGGAATGGAAGCATTCAGGAAGATGACTCAGAAGGGAAAGAAAAGAGCGACGTGAGGGTATTTTCAGCAAATTTGTACAATTATTCCAGACAGTTTGCGCTCGGAGATTTGCTGGCCCAAACTGGCATGCCTGTTGTTGATGGTTGATGGATAGCGAATCCGTTTGGAGACCCCAGTGAAGACTATATTGCGGACAGGGACCGGCGTTTTGGGGGCCAAGGAAATGCGAAGACTTTATAATTGCCATTGGATTTGTGTTACACGATGCGCCAAGTAGGCTGAGAATTTGCGCCATTGTTATCCCCACCAAACAGTTCGGCTATCCCACTTTCTCCACGCTTTTACGTACCAACTCGTACGCCTTTTCCTAAGCGCTACTCTGGCATGCATGTGGCTTTTTTCCCCTATCGGTCTTGGTCATAGGCTACATGTTGATTGGATTCGGCCCATCGTGAACGTTTGTTTTGGTCTTAATTCCCTTGGTTCATGAAGCTGCCGTCGCAATGACATCGGAAGGCGCCGCTAGCCTCCACATGGGTCTCCTAGATTCGTCGGCCGCCCCCCGGGCTTTCGAGAACATTGGACGGAATACCGACGTCGGCGACGCGAGATGTTACCGATTCGGCTTGCCGAGTGACTGCAAGCTAGAGTGCGTCCGGTTCCCTGTTACTGCATTCGCCCCCACCCATATGTGGGTTGGAGAGAGAAACGACTCAAGACGTAGGCGAATTTTTTTTCACCGTATCACGGCTTAATAGTGTAGTATAAATCCATACCCCTGCTAAGTTCCTATAATCCGGTTCTAGGCAATCTACCTGCGCTTTATATAACGTGCTACTGTGCTATTTGGATCCTTGTGCTTGCAGCCATTGCCAACCCCTCGCTGGTTTCCCTCCCGGAGCTTCGATGCCTTGATACGCTCGTTAGCTTGCTAGATCTTTTAGATGCAGTTGAGCCCTAGTGGACGCTCTCTATATTCTTAGTTCTTGATTTCTTCCTCCCTATAGAGTCTAAGCACTATGAGTATCGACGAAAAGGACTCAGTGGCCCAGACCAGCCGGTCCAAAGAGGTCATTGATAGCTTAGATGAATGGGCTTTGAAACCAAAGGTTGTTGCCTCTCATAAACGAGACCAAGCTGCTGGAATTCCACCTCGAGAACTTGGAGTTACATGGAGAAACCTCACTGTCGAAGCCATCAGTGCTGATGCGGCCATCCACGAAAACTTCTTATCCCAATTTAACCCCAAAAACCTCTTTTGGCGGCTGAGACGAAAACCTGATTTGAGACCGATTCTAACTGAAAGCCATGGCTGTGTCAAACCAGGCGAGATGCTCCTCGTGCTGGGTCGGCCGGGTTCAGGATGCTCAACGTTGCTCAACGTATTAGCCAACAAGAGGGAGGGCTATGCTCAAGTTTCGGGTGATGTCCACTTTGGGTCGATGACTTCTCATGAAGCCGAACAGTATCGAGGCCAAATCATCATAAACAGTGAGGAGGAGTTATTCTTTCCGACGTTAAAAGTCAAGCAGACGATGGATTTTGCCACACGCCTGAGAGCATCTGCTTCTCTTCCGGATGGCGTTGCTTCAAAAGAGGAGCTTCGAGTCGAAATCCAGGACTTTTTGCTCGAATCTATGGGTATCTCACATACTGCGGAGACAAAAGTCGGCAACGAATTTGTTCGCGGCGTGTCTGGCGGAGAGCGGAAGCGCGTTTCCATTATCGAGTGCTTGGCGACTCGGGGATCTGTATTTTGCTGGGACAACTCAACACGCGGCCTAGACGCTAGCTCGTAAGTTTTAAACAGTGATGGTTCTGCTTCAAGTTGACTGGTAGGATCGTCTCTAATATGGCTAGGGCAGAGCGCTTGAATATACAAAGGCTATCCGAGCCTTGACTGACGTGCTGGGTCTCACGAGTATTGTCACGCTCTATCAGGCCGGTAATGGTATTTACAACCTCTTTGACAAAGTCTTGATTTTAGATGAAGGAAAGCAAGTCTTTTACGGATCTAGACAAGGTGCCCGGCCGTTCATGGAGGAGTTGGGTTTTATATGCGAGGATGGCGCCAACGTTGCCGATTTTTTGACGGGAGTGACAGTTCCAACCGAGAGAAAAGTCCGGCGCGATCTCACGAAACCGTTTCCGAGAAATGCGACTGAGTTGCTTAACGAGTATAAGGCTTCGCCTATATATGAGCAAATGACGGACGAATATGAATACCCAACCACCGCAATGGCCAAGAAAAGGACAGAGCTGTTCTGTGAGAGCGTCAAACTTGAGAAAAATCACCACCTCCCCCAGCATAGCCCTCTTGTTGTTGGTTTTGCTACTCAAGTCTATGCCTGCATCATCCGGCAATACCAAATCATCTGGGGTGATAAAGCAACCTTCTTCATCAGGCAAATCTCCAACATCATACAAGCCCTCATCTCCGGTTCTCTATGGTATAACGCGCCAAGTGACTCGAGTGGCCTATTTATGAAGAATGGTGCGCTTTTCTTCTCGATACTTTACCAAGCCCTAGTTGCCATGTCGGAAGTGACGGAGTCCTTTACTGGACGGCCGATAGTGCTGAAACATAAGTCGTTTGCGTTCTACCACCCATCGGCACTATGTATTGCGCAAATAGTCGCGGATATTCCAGTGATTTTGTGTCAAGTTACGACGTTTTCCCTCGTCATGTATTTCATGATCGACTTTGATAGAGATGCTGGGTCTTTCTTCGTATACTGGCTATTTCTTTTTTCAGTCTCGATGGTAAGTTGCTGGACCTAAAACACACGCCTCTATGCCTTGATCGATGTGACTATGCTCATTGTGAGACTTTTATAACTAACTTACCTGCAGTGTATGACGGCTATGTTTCGTGCAATTGGCGCCATTTTCGATAGTTTCAACATAGCCTCGCAGCTTTCTGGGTTCATCCTGCCCGCCATTGTCATCTATATAGGTTTCCTGCAGCGAAAGCACCAGATGCACCCTTGGCTTGTGTGGATATTCTGGATCGACCCTCTTGCGTATGCATTTGACTCACTCATGTCGAACCAATTTCACGGCAAGGTTATCGATTGCGTAGGGGGGAATCTCATCCCTACAGGACCGGGATACAACGATTCAAGCCATCAAAGCTGTGCTGGGGTAGACGGTGCAGTGCCGAGGCAGCCTTTTGTTTATGGCGATGATTACCTGGCTGCTTTGAATTATAATAACGACCACCTGTGGAGGAACTTTGGTTTCGTTTGGGCATTTTGGTGTCTGTTTGTGGCTATTACAATAATGGCTACTTCGAGGTGGCGATCGTCTGCAGAGCGTGGCCCGAGTCTACTTATTCCTCGAGAGAAATCTAAATCACATATTGCGTTATCGCCAGCCGATGAGGAACGTCAGTCTGAGGACAAGACTGGAAGCAGGGGCTCTGCTTACCAAGGCTCAACGGCGGCAGAGAATTCCGAGGATGGCGCAGAGCCAACAGATCTTATTAAGAACTCGTCGGTTTACACCTGGAAGGATGTAAGCTATACGGTGAACACACCTGAAGGTGAGCGGGTATTGCTTGATAATGTACAGGGTTGGGTGAAGCCGGGAATGCTAGGAGCGTTGATGGGCTCCTCCGGCGCAGGAAAGACGACCTTACTCGATGTTCTAGCTCAACGGAAGACTGAAGGTACCATCCGCGGCTCTATTTTGGTCGATGGCCGTCCGCTCCCAATCTCATTTCAGCGCTCAGCGGGATACTGCGAACAGCTGGATGTTCACGAACCGTACGCCACTGTGCGTGAAGCGCTGGAGTTTTCTGCATTACTTCGACAAAGCCGCGAAACACCACGAGAGGAGAAGCTCAAATACGTGGATACGATTATCGATTTACTTGAGCTGCACGATCTGGCCGATACTCTGATTGGTACTGTGGGCAACGGTCTCAACGTGGAACAACGCAAGCGGGTGACCATTGGCGTTGAGCTGGTGGCAAAGCCAAGTATTCTGATTTTCTTGGACGAGCCAACTTCAGGCCTTGATGGCCAATCCGCCTATAACACGGTTCGGTTCTTGCGGAAGCTCGCTGCCGTGGGCCAAGCTGTACTAGTGACGATCCATCAGCCATCGGCGCAGCTCTTCGCGCAGTTTGATACGCTCTTGTTACTTGCCAAGGGCGGCAAGACGGTCTATTTCGGAGAGATTGGTAAACAAGCCGAAACAGTTAGGGCCTACTTTGCGAAGAACGGAGCGCCTTGTCCACACGACGCCAACCCAGCCGAACACATGATTGACGTTGTCTCCGGCCACTTATCCCGAGGCAAAGATTGGAACCAAGTCTGGCTTGCCTCGCCGGAGCATGCTAAAGTGACCGAGGAGCTCGATGCCATCATCGCTGAAGCGGCAGCAAAGCCCCCTGGTACTCTCGATGACGGCTATGAGTTTGCCATGCCACTGTGGGAGCAGACGAAACTCGTTACGAAGCGGATGAATATTTCGCTCTACCGCAATATCGACTACGTGAACAATAAGATGATTTTGCATGTTACTTCAGCGCTATTCAACGGCTTTACATTTTGGAACCTGGGCTCAACAGCAGGTGATCTTCAATCTCGGGTCTTTGCAATTTGGAATTTCATTTTCGTTGCGCCAGGTGTTATTGCCCAGCTTCAACCGCTGTTCATCGCGCGACGCGACATATTTGAGACTCGTGAGAAGAAGTCCAAAATGTACTCGTGGACTGCTTTCGTGTCGGGCCTCATCGTGTCTGAGATCCCCTATCTTATCATCTGTGGCGTGCTCTACTTTGTTTGCTGGTATTGGACCGTCGGGTTCCCTCCCGAGTCAACTCGCGCTGGTGCAACGCTATTTGTGGTATTGGCATACGAATTCCTATACACGGGCATCGGGCAGTTTGTGGCAGCGTATGCTCCCAACCCCGTATTCGCATCGTTGGTGAACCCGTTGGTGGTGAGCGTGCTGGTCAGTTTCTGTGGCATCCTGGTTCCGTACCAGCAGCTTCAGGCGTTTTGGCGGTATTGGATGTACTGGCTCGATCCGTTCACGTATTTGATGGGCAGCATGACCGTCTTCACGACCTGGGGAACGGAAGTCAAGTGTACAGAAAGTGAATTCGCCGTGTTTGATCCCCCCAACGGAACATCTTGTGCTGAGTATCTGGACGCCTATACTCAGAGTGGTGGATTTGGAGCAGGGACTAATCTCGTGAACCCCGACGCACTGGAAGGCTGCAAAGTGTGTTTGTACCGCCAGGGAGACGACTATTTGAGGACGCTCAAAATAGCAGACTACTACTTCGGATGGAGAGACGCAGCAATTGTGGTTATTTTTGTGATGAGCTCGTATGCGTTGGTGTATCTGATGATGAAGCTGCGCACCAAAACGTCCAAGAAGGCACAGTAATTATAACGCATCATGGTATAGAAGGGACATTAAAAGTAATTGCACTTGTTAGGCATGATAGAGAAAATTAGAGGATTTGTAGGAGGTGTAGATTATGTTGACTTCAAGATATCCAATTAATAGATTAGGTAGTTAGTTTACAAAATGCTTAAGATTATTGTATTAACATAATTTGTCGCGTTCTTCCATACACCGCTAGGATATAGCTCGGTTTATTGACAATCTTTCAAGTGTACCTACTATAAGGAAAACGGCTGTCAGTTGTGGATGAGATACGGGGCAATCCAGTGTCTCGTGCTCATGGATCGCCCGCACACCATATCTCAACATACACTTTAAGTCTATGAATAGGTCCATGCGCTGGACTATCAGCTGTGAAACTCCGACATAATTATAGTAACCAGGATCAATTCGGCTTCGTCTCATGACACTCGATAAAACAGATTTCATCAATCAATAACCGGGATAAGACTCGTGATAGACTCGGGATGGTCGTGTTTGGACGCGGCATCAAGTTCAACAACTACGATTGGGTTATCGATGGATAGAATTATGATACATACATTTATATTGGTTTTGATTCCTATCATCACACATTGACCATATAATCATACTACTTATGGAAGGATAGAAATGATCATTTTGCTGGCTAGCGTAAAATACACATAGAAGCATGCGATGTGTTATATGCAGTCTGATATAGTACATTGGCTCACATTCCCTCAAACAGCATATCCACATTGGAAGCACATAATAACACACCCCTATACTTGTAGCATGTCCCAGAGCAAAGTAGAATCCGCTTAACAAGACGGAGATCTCGTTGGTAGAAGGGAGAAAGGGCATATGCGCATCTCAGACTTAGCCAGTCGATAGCTTAGAGCAGATACGTCGTATCAGACATCCGATCTGGACACCTCCCTCAGATGCCATTTCTTGGCTTCGGCTTCTCTTTCTTCGGCTTTTGCTTCGCAGCCCAAGCATCCTCGAATAATGTCTTCTTAGGCTTTACTTCCCATTCCTTGATGTTGAGCCTTCTGACAACCTGGAAAGAGCCTGTGCCGACACTCATTGTCTGACCCATTATGATGCATTCAGAAACACCCTCGATGCGATCAGTCTTCATGCCAGCAGCTGCTTCGAAAAGATGATCTGGCGTCTTCTCAAAAGACGCCAGTTGCAACACACTTTCTCTCATCTTTGACAGGCCAAACCGCGTAATGCCAAGTACCTCACCCTTGAAAGTCATGACATCGGCAAGAAGCTGAATGTGACGCGGGTCAATATCCATGCCTGCCATAACACTTGAAATTTCTTGAACAATGGTCGTGCGTGCTGCTTCAATGCCAAGCACATCTCGACATTCCATGACTGAGTTAGATCGTGTTTTAGTACCAATCACTCCTTCTGTGATCATGCAGGCACGCAGCCCATAGCCTTCAACCAACACTGCGTGATCATTGGTCTCGGATGTTTGTATAATAGCTCTTGTGGCCTCGGGGTAGCCTGAGATGGGTACCTTGGGAAGCATGCGGCGAAGGTGGTTGACACGCAGCAAGAAGTCCGGTGCATCGTCAGCCACGATTGCGGAACCAAGGCTACGAGCTCGCTTCTTGACTGCATCAGGGTCCGTCCAACTATTCAGTACGGATATCTTGACGAAATTAGGGCCAATAGAAATGTCGCTGGGTTGAATCTTCAGCTTCTTGAACCTCAGGACTGCCTCGGCAATATCGACGATTCCAATTCCCAGGTGCATATCCTGCAATGCTTCCATGTCGAAGTATAATACTACTGTTCCTCTATCACTAACCCATTCATCTTCCATTGCCTTGAGAACATCGAGAACAAAGGTATTTTCAATGCGCCCCTTAACAATTTTTGCCGCTTCGATCTGCTTATCGTTCTGAAGGGGACAGGTAATAACAGGAGTACTGATCGATTTCGACGCGTTGATAATTTCCTTGATACGAGGCACACCTTGGGTGATACTCATTCCTGCTACACCGGCGAAATGGAAGGTTTTGAGAGTCATCTGTGTTCCTGGTTCACCGATGGACTGTGCTCCGACAGCGCCGACGGCATGGCCGGGCTCCACATGGGCCTTGTGATATCTTTCGAGACACTCTTTAATAAATCTCTGAAGGGTTGACATGGATATTTTGGCAACTCTTTCAATTCGAGTAAGCTGGACTTTGAGATCCGCCGATGCTCCGACAATAATGTCGTTTGTGGTTAGGTTCGGGTCTAATCCAGCTTGCTTACGGACCATCGATAGTTTTTCCACGCGTTTGGCAACATATGAATAGACAGTTTGAATGAAGTTTCGCGCACTCTCGTGCTCATCGATGGCCTCATCGCTTGTATCGTCATAATCAAGACTCTGACCATCGCTAAGGCGCTGTCTTTTATAGCGCTTCTTTTCTTGGTCGAGCATTGAGTTACAAACCTGGAGCGCTTCTAGTGGCAGTAGAGTTCGCTCGTTGTTGTCCCAAGTAATACTCTCTGCATGAGTCCACGTGCGGTCAAATTGGACGGGAACGGCTGAGCCCTCCATATCTACGGGGTCCAGTTTGTCAGCACCAAATTGGAACTGAACAACCACACCTGACGACGTTCGGACAGTATCATCGTATTGTGTTGAAAGATCTTCCAAAGACTTCATCAATCGTCTGGACATGTAACCGGTCTCGGCGGTCTTGACAGCTGTGTCAATCAAACCTTCTCGTCCTGAAATAGCGTGAAAGAAGAACTCCGTGGGAAAAAGACCGGAATAGAAGCTGTTTCGTACAAACCCCTTAGAAGCTGGCTGTCTCGCGTTTTTGTGAAAATGAGGCAAACTGCGATCTTGAAATCCATCAGGAACACGTTCTCCGCCTATGATTTGTTGTCCGACACAAGCGACCATCTGAGCAACGTTGATGTTGGAACCTTTGGATCCTGAACTGGCCATGATCAAGGGAGCATTGTTTCGGCTCAGAGTATCCACGCATTCCTCACCTGCTTGCTGTCGAACTTTGTTCAAGACACCAGAGATTAGAATTTCTAGAGTTTGCTCCATGTCACATCCTGGGGCTTTTTCGAGTTTGCCCTCCTGGAAGGTTGCTATGAGCCGGTCACATTTGCTGTATGCATCGTGGACAAGTTTTTCTCTCGACTGAGTCAACCCCTTTATGGGAAACACGTCGCCAACACCGAGCGAAAACCCTTGATTCCCAAGTTGCCTTGCGCACAACTTGGTCAATCGATTCATAGCAATTACGGCATGGTCAGGGCCGAAATCTCTGAGAATTATGTAAAAGATGGAATTCTTCTTTCCAGCTCCAATAATGGATTTATCCATACGGCCACACATAATTTCGGAATTTCGAACAACCAGCCATCCATCATTTGGGTCCATGTCAGGGCAGGCAATAGATTTAGGAGAAAAGTCTCTGCACTTGGCATCCAAGTTGACAAGGACTGGCGAATCCTTGTTGGGGCGCATCATCACGTTGAAGACCTGCTTGCCGGTCCAGAGGGCCTCTGGTTTGATTATTGCTGGTGGAGGAACATCCACATGTGTTCTTCCATCCATCATGTGCATGCAGATATATGTGAAGGCTTTGCGATTAAAGAATCTATCTTTGCTGCTTAGCAAATATGAAGCCGTGATAAAATCCTGGGTTGCAGCAATGATTGGTTCTCCGTTTTTTGGTGTAGCAAGGTTGTGTTTCACGCCCATCAGAGTAATTGCTTCCGCACGCGCTTCCTCCGACTGTGGAACATGGAGGTTCATTTCATCTCCGTCAAAATCGGCATTGTATGGTGTGCAGACACATTCGTTCAACCGGAACGTTCTCCAGGGCCTGATTTTGGCGAGATGGCTCATGATACTGAGCTTGTGAAGAGAGGGTTGCCGATTGAATAGAACCACGTCTCCGTCTTCTAGATGGCGCTCCACGATATCTCCCACCCTTAAGTCCCGCGCTACTAAGGCCTTGTCACCAAATAAAAGGTTCTGCTTCCAGCTGCCATTATCTTTTATTATAGAGTTAGCACCCGGCCAGACGCTTGGCCCATTTAGCACACATTGCCGCAACTTCTCTATGTTGTGACTCTGGACACGTTCTGGAAAGGTTAGATTTTTGGCAACCAGCTGGGGAACAGCCACCTGGTCGATTCCTAGATTGGGGTCTGGCGAAATGACGGTTCGGCCAGAGAAATCAACTCGTTTCCCAGAAAGATTTCCTCTGAATCGACCCTGTTTTCCCTTGAGGCGTTGACAGAAACCACGTATGCTCTTTCCAAACCCTGGCTGGTTCAGGCCAGGGACATCACTGTTGACATACATTGCAATCTGTAACTGCATGTATTCCCATTGTTCCATAATGGTTTGCATGGGTTTCCCTTTGAGGAGTGCAGTCCTTATCAAGCCGCTAATGTACACAATCTCAGCGAGTTTTGCGGTGAGATCATCCTCGGTGCTAGCACCTTCTTGAGCAACTGATGGTCGAATGCAAACCGGAGGCGCAGGGATGAATTGCCAGATAAACATTTCGGGTCGGCCCTCGGAGGGATCCAACCCCAGCAATTCGCAGTCTGTGGAGCTGATCATCTTGAAGTGGTTCAGAACCCAGAGCGGATTCAGATCCTCCATGGCCCTTTGCAAATGCTTGTCTAAATCGGGGTTCAGCTTCTTTGCTTCGTCAAAGGAGGCATCGAATGCGAGTTTGCTTTCAGGTGGGAGCTTTTTCTGGGAGGTTGATTTCTTGTAGGCGGAAAATTTGTCATGGGTTAATTTAATGACTCCCACTTTCCGTATCTGACCGTTGATCTCGCCACAATAAGGGCATTGCTTGCATTTTCTACATTGCTCATTGATCTTCTTGTAAATTAGCGCCCTGCGAATGTTGTCCAAGGGACGTCGTATGTCTTGGAGGAATGATCGTCGCTCGCTTTCGGTAAGAAGGACTCGGGCGCAAGTCTTGCAGATGTTTTGTAGAATGGTTTGAATGAAGCGCAAGTACCCAATGTGAAAGGCAGGCAATGCTAGTCGAACGTGGCCAAAGTGGCCGATGCAAAATTGCAGTGGCTCTTGACAAGTGCCACACTTGCCCGTCTTGCTTGACGTTCCCTATAGAGACAGATCGGTAATTAGCAAATAGAGCTCCTATATAACTTGCCCTTTCTTCAAAGAAAGGGAAACTTGCCATACGTAAATCTAAGGCTCCATTGGTTAGAGGAGATCTGTTGTTGTCGATGTCGTAGAGCATGCGCTGGGAGACTTCTAGCACGCCTTGATTGACAATGTCCTGGTTGGATCTGAGGGCGCGCATGTTAGGATTTTCTTCAAGTATCAAAACTAAAGAGAGGAAATGCGTACTGAATGCCAAACTTGATCCCTTTGAAACGTTTGGGCAGGTTGTCGACTAGCTGCTCCTTGGTCGGGCTTACAAACGCCGAGTGAGCCATGGTGGCGCCGCCTCAATCTGGGATTCGCCTTCGGGGAATTCGATGTTCTGTAATTATCATGACAGCATGGTATCTGAGAGCTTGGAATCCACGAGCGTCAATGCGGCTTTTGGGGGGTGATCCAGTTCTGCGCGGGTAGTCTTGGTAATGATGGGATGCTGAGGAGTGTTGCGCCGAAAGATAAATTTTGTAGCTGCGAGTCATCAGGTCGTCCCCCACTACGCTATCGATAAGCTGCTGCGCATCACCCCATATACAAATACTACACTTCAATCCTTGAAAGTTTGTTAAAATGTGATATACAAGGGTGTTGATAGCCAATCACAGTTTTTCTATAGTGCTAATCGCGACTTTAATAGTATATAGCAACTAAGATAAAAGTAATATAAAATAGGATTAATTTATAATATTCGAATATATAATTAATAATATATTAAGTTACTTTATACTTTAATAATAGCTTCTAATTATAAAGGTATTAAATATATTAATTTAAAAAGAAATTCCTTTAATAAAATTACTTAAGCTTTTTTAATAATATTTTTAAATTAAAATTTAATTAATTAAATTAGGTATTTTATTATAATATATCTTTTTATAAAAGCTTATATATATTTAATTAAATTTAAATTAAGGTTTTATAATAATTAAGTAATTTAATTAATATT